>JAFVLL020010728.1:91696-127262 GCA_021397915.2 Tor tambroides
GGAGCTTTTGCTATGTTTTTGGGGGGCCTTACCCCTCTGAAGTTTGGGAAGCTCTGCCCTATGATATGTGAATGGAGAATTTCCTTTGTGATTTTGCACCTTTGTTGCATAACATTGCCCTGAGGCAACGAAAAAATATTTTGGGATGGGGGTGTGAGGGGTGGTCAAAAAAATGTTTTATCAATAAAATGTTCCCAAATAAACCAAAAAATGATGTGGAATAATTTTTTATCATGTACCATCAAAATTCATGCAGTAGAGGGTTAAGTTATACAAATATTACTGAAAGACATAAGACTGTAAACAATACTTACGTATCATTACAGAAAGCTTAAGCTTATAAAAGACTTGCAATGATTGCAATGTCAGTCAACATATTTGCTTTCATACATTTCTGTTGAACAAATAAATATCGATGTACCCATTAAAACATGAGAAACAGTCAGTAGCAGTCATGTTCAGTAACAATCAAGTCAGTATCAACTATCATTGCCACCTCAAGGCACACAGGTTTGGAAAAATCCACGATAAAGGACAATGTTTCAGTGCGTTTGGCAGCACCTGCTGAGGACCTGAGCACCGGTCAGTTTAAAGCATATATTATGCTTTCAGTGTCCAATTATAGGTCAGGCCCTGTAAGGCGAGTTGACAATCCGCAGCTCTCCAAAACTGTGAGTCTGCCCTCCTGCCCACTTTTTCACATCTATTAACCAATCACTTCTGGCTCAATCTCCGTATCCTCCTCAATCTCCAAGTTCTCAGTGACTGCCATACTGTTATGGTCACCTATAATAACATACTCTATGTTGGATCTCTCCATGTGAACGCTGTTGCCACTTACTGTGTCCTGCACTGGGATCAGTTGATCACTGCTCTGAATATCCGGCATTTCATTCACTGTTTGTAAAAAAAATAAATAAAATATATATATATATATATATATATATATATATATAAATAAAAATAATAATAATACATGAAAAAATAAAAGTTTTTTTTAATTATTATTCATATATACAATCATTCTTATAATACTCGGTTTAGGGTTTCTGCAGGTTTTATAAAGGTAATTGAAGAAAATAACATTAATTAATGCTTAAAACAGCAAAATCAAATATCTATCAACAGGGAATAAAAATCTAATTTATTTTATCTGAATTAAGACGAGCCCATTGCCAGATATTTGTTCTTGTGTTCATCAAAACCCACTTCATTTTGATCAATTTCTCAGAAAACAAAACTGTTTTATGTCATTTTGCTTCTCAAGTAAATGTATCTTGATATAAGTACTTTTAGATATTTGTATTGGAAAACAAGAAAATTACTGAGGAAGATTTATTATTTATTTATTTGTAGTGCTGTCAAACGATTAATCGCGATTAATCGCATCCAAAATAAAAGTTTTGTTTACATAATATATATGTGTGTATTGTGTATATTTATTATGTATATATAAATAAACACACACGCACGTATATATTTAAGAAAAATATGTTACGTTTATATATTAAATATATTTATGATATAAATTATATGAATATAAATATATACATGTAAATACATGTAAATATTTTCAAAATATGTGCTGTATGTGTGTGTCTTTATATATACATAATAAATATACACAATACACACACATATATTATGTAAACAAAAACTTTTATTTTGGATGCGATTAATCGCGATTAATCGTTTGACAGCACTATTTATTTGTTTTTAAGACTTTTAAGACTTTCTGCTCCAATTCAAGATCTATTGCCTTTATTTTTGGAAGGGGTGAATTAGGACTTTTTAACACCTTTTTAAGACCTGCAGAAAACCTGCTATTGTCTAAAATTACACTGTTAGGCTAATTCACATGAGAAAAAGTAAACTAATTTAAATAAAAAAAAATATTAAATAGTTAAATAGTATTAAATAGTTATATAGGTTATGTTTCCATTTTATATACATGTATAAAATACAATACACTGTTCATGCATACACACACACACACACACACACACACACACACATATCAAAGGATATATATAACCTCTATAACCCTAGAAGAATTTGATTTGACCTATATTTCCTGCTGCACAGACACTTACCATTGCTTGCATCATTCTGAGCGAGCAAAGAATGCTGGTCACAGGTAATGCATTGGCGATTGTTGTTCCCAATAATACAGTTGGTTAGGGAAGAGTTTTGTATGTTTATAATACAAGGTGTAAATTGCAATTTTTCTGAAAAGAGAAGACAATGAGAGAAGACAAAAAACAAAAGACATCAATATGAGCAACGACACAACACATTGCATCAAAGGGATGTGGGACAGCAAAACAAGGCTCTTAGTCATGCATACTTTTGAGAAGTAAAGTATGCGGTTTTTTCATAGTAATACCAGTAATACTAAGTGGGTGAAGTAATCTTTCAAACAAGAATGAAACAACAACAGGAAGTAAGGTGGTATATTAACCACTGAACAGGAATTGCAAAATAATTTCTCTACTGACCCTGTTGAAAAAAACAACATGCTGGTTAGGTATATTTTGAAGCATGGCAGCAGGTTTGAGCTGGTTTAAGCTGGTCCTTAGCTGGCCCTTACCAGCAGCCATGCTTCAAAACATACCAGCATATGCTGGCTTTTCAACAGGAGAGACTCCTGATACTTCCAAAAACAACAGATCAAAAAAGAAATAGTCTATGACAAGATACATCACCATTTAGGCAAAATATGCCAAAATATCTACCTGAGAGAGGAATTTGCTCTACATGTTGATGGTCCTCTTCATTAAATTGTGCTGAATGATAGAAAATGCATGAAAGAAAAGAAGAAACAGAAAGAAATAGAAAAATAATTAATGAATAAAAATAATGAATAAAATGCTATTTAAAAAAAAACATTGATTTTTGATAGATTGACCAACCTGGGAATCCTGTAACATTCTCATACAACACCGGGTCACAAATTCCAAGGCATGTGAGGAATGAACTGCATGCACTTTGACCTTTTTTAATGACAATCTGCATCAGCCTAGAGGCTTTCTGCATGTCTGTAGGCTGGGATGTGATAACCTGTGCTTCGTACGCCGTGATTGTGCGGGATCGGGACAAACAACTGGACATCCTTTGAACCAAATACCCAGTCATACACTTACTTAGGGAGCCCAAATAGCGCTGTAATTGTTTATCTATTGGGGAAAAGAACAAGAGAGAGCTGTTTACAACACAAGAATCTTCAAAGGGGACAGAATGTAATACATACAAAAAACAGCTGTACTGATAAAGAGGGACAAACAAGTTTAATACTCAATTGCCTTGATCTTAAAATGTTAAATAAAGTGGGACAGAGACTTTCAGAAACATTTCTTTGAAAGAAAGTTGCTGCGTTTTTGTAGTAGGCCTACTTAAATTGCAGAAAACATATTTGATAAAAAAACAAACTTAAAAGCCATTTTATCTAAAAGTCATTATTTGTGCTCAAAAATCTAGAATTATCAATCTAAATCAGTTGAAATTATATATTGCTCTTAAGAATTTACATTTAGGAGGGTAGTGGCATTAAAAATAACTAAATGTTTTAAAGTAAAAAGTTTTAATCGAATATACTTATATATACGAATATACATTGCGAATATACTGGAGCAATAACTATTTTGCATCGTTCACCCTGTATTTATCCCTATATTACCCTACTGAAAGCAACATATACAGTTGATTGACAGCTATACTGATTTTTCTGCGCTTCCTTGTTGTCACATTTTTTAGGCGACTACTTTCCCAAAACAAACTAACTAAATACAACATGTTTGGCATAACGAGATGTGGGCTATAAATTAGAAACTTACCAGAAGATATAACAACCGTGCTGTCCATCTATTACTAGTAATAACAAATAACACCACAAGGTAAAGTAGTTCTGATGGCATCTGAAAACGAAACACTATTGATATACGTAGGATTAAATGCGCATGCGCGTTAAGAATGTAATTTCCAGACGAGAATTCCCCCATGTGCATTATGTCATTCTGGTTAACCGCAGCTTTTAATGTCACGCGAACAACAACAACAGCAAAAGTTTTAAGTCTTAAATATGTGCTTCATCTTCAATAAACGCAATTTAGCGGCACTAATACACTTACATATATGTCTTTATCAGTCAACTAAACAGAAAAAGTAAATAATCTAGTTTATTGTGCGTCTAATATTGCCGAGCGTTTAAATGAACAACACGTTATTTATCAACCATAAATCCACTTTTGCACGTTTGTAGCGCAACACTGATGTACATCAAGCGCCAGTTGCACAAAGCTTAATTTCTATTGGTAGTTGCTGTTCTAACAGGGAGGTTCCGTTGCACTTGATTAGATGAGGAGCATCTCGAAGCCGGTATGATGGGAGCAGAGCGTGAAAATATGAATGTATGAGATCTACAGTCCACCGTCGTTTGGAGGCACATTCAAATTGTTGCAAAAATGAAGATTTGGAGCACTGAGCACATATTCAGGTAGACAAAGCAGCGTTCAGGACGAATGCAGCGCTCGCGAGCACAGATTCCAGCATCCTCTGTCATGATTTGCATCCCGATTCCCTTTGGTAGTGCTAGTATCCGGAAACAAAGTAGCTCCCTTGGACTTTTTTAGCTTTTAAGCAATTAATTCGTGCACATTACACTAATCTAAGCGTTAGTTGCGAATATGCATTAATTTGGGCCTAGCCGGTTGCTTGACTGTGAACGATACAGTTATGCGCAATGTCCTTACACGACTCACTGATACTATTCACAGCTGTGTTACTAACAAACTCATAAATGTAGTTACATATTATTTCGTTTTTTTTACGGAAACCTAGTGACATTGATTTTTCCCTGCCTGTCAGGAAATTTCAAAAGTTGACTAAAATATGGACTATTTGCATATTGATAAACAAGCTAAGCTGATGGTCTTTAAACCTGGCTGCTCAGTTGACTGTTTTAGAAGGGATTTGTTTGGTTACCCAGCTAAACCAGCCGACGAGACCACTTCAAATGAGCTAAGACCACCTTAAACCAACTAAAACCACCAAACCAACTCGATTCATGATGCAACATGATTCATCAGACCTCCAAAACAGAATTGTGCAAAACCAGTATATTTCAAAGTTTCTTTTTTTGTTTTTATTGAAGTCATTAGTTTCACTCAGAAATGATTCATTATGTGGAAATTAATTATTTCAAACTAACCTTTATTTAAGGTCCCAGCCTCTCTTGTTATGGACGTGATGTTTGTTGTTGATAATGATGAACTACACTGGCAAAAAATTTCTTCCTCCTCGCATTTAAGCTAAATTTCCCTTGAATGTGTTTTGCTTATGAGGTCAGTGTCAGTATAGTGATGTTCCTCATAAACCGCTGAAATCTATTGTTCTGTGTTTTTTTGATTGTATTCACATAGCTACCCTTGGGAGACTGTGATCAAAGCGGCTATGAGGAAGTATCCTAATCCAATGAACCCTAGTGTTGTTGGAGTGGATGTTCTTGACAGGAACTTGGACACACATGGACGTCTACACAGTCATCGGCTCCTCAGCACGGAGTGGGGGCTTCCAGCGGTTGTCAGAGCGGTTAGAAGATATGCGTCACACTGCTAAATATTTCGTCTTATTTACATTACAGCTTTTACATCTGACATATCATGTGAATTTTACCTCTAAAGCACACAATTCACAATGTAAAAGTCCAATTAACAATCTGAAGTGAAATTTAATAGTTTTAGCAATATGAAAGTGTATATAACACTCTAACAGTAAGTAACAGTGGTTTGCAGTGTTTTTGACTCCAAGGCCCTCGTTTGTCCACAACAATATTCAAAGGCCCCAATGTTTTCCAGTTGTTCATGGATTACTGAAGAAAGATTAAGGATAAGGATTTTTAAACAACATTTTTACCTGATAAATATTTTAGAGCTTAGCATAACTAGAAATCAAACTTTTAATATAAGTCTACCTCATATATCCAGGTTTTTCAAGACGATGGGAAAAAAACTGTCGTTGAGGTGGTGAATTAAAATAAGAAATATGTTTGATGTTTTGGGTTATTTAAAAATAATTTTACGTCATATTCAGGTTCTCTTGGAAGTTTCCCAGGGCCTCCTGATTGAGAACAACTGGCTAATAACAGGGCTTGATGCTTACCTTTTCCCCAAGGAGCACATGTGCTCCTAAGTCAAAAAATTTAGGGGCGCAATGCAAGTTTTTCAAATTAGGTGTTTTAGCTTAATAAGGGGATACAAAGAGACATTTACAAGCACAATTATTTAATTTATCAGAATACAGAAAGTACACAAGGTTTTTAAATAATTTTACTTCAGACACTATTTAATAGGCTAATTATGTAATTAGTTATAATCCTATTAAACTGTGTCGGTATAAAATTTTCACAATAATCATTAAAGCTTTTGTCACGGTATATGTTTTTGTTTTTAAATCACAATATATAATTTCTAAGTGAAAAAGTATTTGTCCTCCTAACAGGTTAAATACTTTATTAAAGATATTGACTAAAAGACTTTTATTAAAAATACATAAATATAAAGTAAACAAGTGTTTCAGATTAGAGTGCAAAAGATTGTTCAAATTAACGAAAGAACAGTAAGTAACACTTTACAATAAGGTCCCATTTGTTAACATTAGTTAAAGCAGGTTAACATTAACTAACAATGTGCAATAGCTAATTGTTGCAGTAGTTAATATTCTTTAATGTTGATTAATAAAAAATACAACTATGTTAATGTTAGCTCCATTGAATAATATTAACAGACACAACTTTTGATTTTATAATGTATTATTAAAAGTTGAAATTAAGATAAACATTATTAATAAATGCAGTCATTGTTTTTTCATGTTAACTAATGGAAACTGTTAAGTGTTACTGAACAATAATAACGAATCAGTCAATATAGTGGATAGGACATGTTTTAGGTTAGAAAAAAAATGTTTGATAATAAATAGCTCATTAAGCCTTTAAGTAATAATTATTTGATGCTATTGTGAAGACTAAAGCGAATATAATATCTAAATGACTGTGAGTGTGAAACAAAGTTTTAGGAAAGTAGCGCTGCGGCTTTGTTTACAGGGTTACCGGGGTAATGGCAGCTGCTTTGTTTACAGGGTTGCCAGTGGAACGGCAGCTGCTTTGTTTACAGGGTTACCGGGGTAACGGCAGCGGCTTTGTTTACAGGGTTACCGGGGTAACGGCAGCGCCAGCGCCCTCTAGTGGCGAATGAGCGTCATTCAGCACGTCTTCTCTTTAACTCGCTCCGCTTTTCTTCTCATCTGTGCTCATTTAAATTAAACCGTTGCCTTTTTAAAGTTCAGTAATGATATGAGGCTGTCGCAATTTTTCCATAAATAAACAGAATAAATGAATACGTTTGTTATAGGCTACTGTATAAGTTAGGCTGTTTTGTATTTTGTTTTGTATTCGCACTTGTGCTCCTAAATACATTTTCCAGTTCGCACACATCTATTTTTAGTCGCAAATGCGAGTGAAATGCTCGCACTGTCGAGCCCTGTATAAGGATCTTACATTTTTTTCCTTAGATTTTAGGGACAAATCGGACCATCACATACGTAAAAGAACATTCCATTGTGGACCCAGAAGAGAAAAAAATGGAGCTTTGCTCAACAAACGTGAGTGTTTGTTTAACATTCGACAGCTATGCATTATAGAAAGCTATTCTAATCAGATTAGTTTCTTAACAGAAAGTGGTTTTATGAATTCACATCTTAATTTTACACTGTACTAAAAAAATCCTTTTCTCCTTCAGATAACCCTAACAAATTTAATATCAGTTGATGAAAGGCTTGTCTACAGGCCTCATCCAGAAAACCCAGAGGTGTAAGTAAATCCATTTGTAAGGGTGTTTTACGTAATTGTCATCTAATTGTAATATCTGCATGAATATCTATGCACATACAAGCAAGCCATGCAAATAGAAAGCAATAATATGTTAAATCAAATATCAAACTGGTAACACCAGTTTCTGAAAATGATGTTTGCTTTACTTTTGCAGAACTGTATTAACCCAAGAGGCGATCATCACGGTGAAAGGGGTCAGTCTGAGCAGCTACCTCGAGGGACTGATGGCTCTAACCATGTCAGCCAATGCAAGAAAGGTAAATCATTTTGTATAATGTAATGAAACATATTAATTTGACCAAATATCCCTGGAATATCCCGCTCAATATTATGTCACCATGTCACCACCATGTGTTTATTACAAGTCCTTGATGAAAGTTTGCTATTCTCTGAATAAATGGGAACTTAGTAGTTCCTATTTTCCTGCTGACACAATCAGAGAAGGACCAAAAATAAGCAATTTTAAAGCACTGATAATGTGGTTTTGTCCCTATCAAGGAAACCCTGTTGTTTTTGTGGATGTTTTTTTTTTCAGTTTAGTTTAGTTTCATTGTTTTAGTCTCTTAGCAATTATAAAAAAACACTGATATTATTTTATTTTTATATACCATAGATGAAGCATTATACAAGCCTCTAAATAAAGTATGAAGCTCTAAAGGTTTTTTTGTCATAGGGATGGGATGCCATTGAATGGATCATTCAAAACTCTGAAAGGGAAAATGTCCCTTTGTGTGACTTGTGTTGAACAGGTAATGTTTCATCTAGCACCTGTTTTTGGGTGGTGCAAAACAGAAATGACATGTTGTGAGTTTTGTCATATGCATTAGTACAATAGATTATTTAATAATATTTAAATGTTTGCAAAAGAAATATTTTATATTTTATTCTTTATACAAATATACATATATATATATACATACATACATACATACATACACACACACGCATATATATATATATATCCTTTTTTTGTGATAAATATAAGTTTTTAAAGGTCCCATGACATGCTGCTTTTTGGATGCTTTTATATAGGCCTAAGTGGTCCCTAGTACTGTATCTGAAGTCTCTTTCCCGAAATTCAGCCTTGGTGCAGAATTTCAGCCACTACGAGCCAGTCCCACAATGAGCTTTCCTTAGGACGTGCCATTTCTGTGTCTGTAGCTTTAAATGCTAATGAGGAGGAGAGAGGCGGGGCAAGGTGGCATGCGCTAATGTTGACAGTGGATGTATCGCAATGGCTCGTAGACACGCAGTCGTTCAAGCTTTTCAGTTTGACCCAGAATCTGATCCGGATGGAGAAGCACCGGATGAAGAAGTTGCAACTCAGCGGCTACAGCAGGACTCATATTTATTCAGTGAAATCCTAGCCTTTTTAAATTTAATCGCATTATTAACCTATATAGCAATTCTTATCTTTCCGTTCCCAAATTTAGGACCTCTTATAATTAAGACTTTTGTACCATTTAAGAGTTTTCATGGTCTTAAATTTTTAAACTAAAGATTTTTTTAAGGACCCGTGGAAACCCTAAGAACATTTCTGTCATGCATTTGGCAAAAAGATTTTGTTGACTATGAATTTTACCTTTGAAATTTGAGCGAAGTTCAACTCTGGTATCTGTGTGCAGTGGTGATGTCAATTTAAATAAAAATACAGATTTCCAAACATATAGGCATCCCCTTGAACTTGGTAAAAAGATAATCTGATTACCATCTTGACAGGAAAATACTGTTTTCATGGTCAGTTCTTTTTATTTGTTTGCATGTACATGTTACTGAATGTTTACATTAGAGTGCACATCCTACTACGCTGTAATTAATAAGGTGAGCAGCTGGAAACTAGTGACCTCTCCTGGTTGGAGATAGTAATAACATCATAAACTGAAAGCAATCATTATGTGACTGACTTTTCGAATGTTTTATAATTGATCATTGAGTCTAATGTATAGACAGGCCGTATGCCTTGATTGACCATCCCTGATTATTACAGTAAATGATATAGCTCGGCAAACTTCGAATTCGAACCCGGGTCGATTGCGTCAAAAGATAAATCTGAGCCTGACGCTCTACTGCTTACACCACTGAGGACGTTGAAATAAATGCGTTTTTTTTTTTATCTTGAATGTCAATCAGACATTGGTAGCTGGAGTTACTGTAAATAGTGTTTGCCAACAAGCGGGCTATTTGCACTTAATGTAAAGACACTCCAATTTTTTTTTCTTCGGGTTTTTTTTTTTCTCATGGGCGAGCCAAATTCTCTGGGCGTGCAAAGCAGAGAAAGGGGAGGTAACCTTTCCCGTATGACGACATAAAGGGAAGATTCCAGATTGGGCCATCTGAGCTTTCATTTTCTCAAAGGCGAAGCAGGATACCCAGGGCTCGGTTTACACCTATCGCCATTTCTAGCCACTGGGGGACTATAGGCAGGCTAGGGGAACTCATATTAATGTTAAAAAACCTCATAAAGTGAAATTTTCATGCCACGGGGCCTTTAATATAATTGAGACAAGGCCCGATTTTTTTTTTATATTAATTTACATTTTATAAATATGTTTAATTTGTGCTTTCAGAGCCTATAATGAAGACCACATGATCAGCAGCAGCAGCACCAGCTCTGACACCACATCTGGCCTGCATGACTTTGCCCTGTCTCGCTTTGTGTTGGTGTTTGTACTCGAAGGTAGTCAAATTAGTGCTCATTTATGCACTGTTGGATTTAAAACCTCATAATATTGCACTATTACAGACAAAACTGTATAGAGTTTTGAATGTCGTTACAAAATATGTATGCACTGCACTGACTACCTCTTATTTTAGTGTTCTTTTAATGCCATAACAGGGATCCCAGTATCAATTGGATGTTAATTTGAAATTCAGCACCTTAAAGTTCAGAATATCTAGAAATTGAATTAAATTTTTGGTGTGTTAATTAAAATCATGATTAAGGGGAATACGAGTTAATTTTGTTGTTTACTTCATAAAGTTTGCATGGATAGTCATAAAGTGTAATTAATCAATAAAGTCTAACTAAAATTTGTAGGATAGATATTATCAAAAGTCATTTTGTAGTGTTTACTTTGAAAGAAAGTTCTATATTTCAGAGTTTATGTTGCTTTTTAACACATTGTAAACATTCTCAACCCATTTGTAAAGGCTTTTAGTTTATTTAGAATTATATGAATGAATGCTTATTTATGATTATGTTAAAAAATAACTTATTTTATTATTTTATTCTTATAATATTACTGTGGCTTGGTACGAAAAGCATGTTTGCTTTATTTTTTGCTAAATTATAAATTTTCTATAAATGTTTTCTTTAACAGTTCAGTGTATGGACTTTAACAAAACTTATGTAACTTACATTTGTAAACTGTTTGATATTTAAAAACATTTCTTGTCAAAGTATATAAACAAATAGTTGTTAAGGTTTTATGGAGCCCCCTATTGGCGAGACAGTTTAAAAAGAAAAACTATTTTTAAAAAAATATTCAATTGGGCTGGAAAAACTGAAATGGGCAGACCGTGAACATCTTGTGTGAATTAGTTTTTGTTTCTTTTTCTGTTTGTCCCAGCAACTTTTTATTTTTTTTTTTTTACTACTTGACTTAAAGACTGCCTTGTTATTGCATATTTGTAACCTTTTTAATTGTTTTCCTATTTTTATTGTTTCAATGAAGTATAATGATATGGTCATCAGTGTCACAGCTCTTCACTAGTCATAGAACTACAGGCCTTAGGAAAAACGAAATAACCTACTTGACATTGCGTAAAGCTCCTCCACTGGAAAAAGCATGATGAAACACCACCCAAGCAGAAGTAAACAAACTTGGTTTGTACTGTAACTGAGTCATCTAGCAGTGCCAGATGAATTTCAGAATTATATATTTCATAATGTAATATTTTCAACTTTGATATTGTTGAAGAGACTGAAATGTCTTTATAATGTATTGCCTGACAGTCAGACTCGAGCCTTTTGTTAATTAAGGCACAGCAGAAAATCTTCACAGTCCTGATGATGGCTCCATTTCTCATTTAACTGTGACATTTTAATGCAATTTTTTGTTTGGTCTGGGGCAAACAAGTCATGCATAATATATGCTAATAAAGTATCTTAAATGCCATGGTATTAAAGGTTCCTTTAATGCAATCCCAACCCCTGTTTTTTCTCCTATGTGGAGAATGAGGAATTTATTCAAAGAAACAAAATAAAATTTTAAAAAGTTTCTTTTTTAATGCTAGTTTTTCTGTGATTTGTTCAAATGGTTATGCACATTGTGTTCATGCATAAATTACCACAGTGGATACAGATTTCAAAAGTGAAGGGTTAATTGTGCTGTTTACTGCTGGTAATGTTTTGTTATAGCAAAATATGGAGCACATGACTTGACTGCATAAAAGTTGGTGTTGATGAGATTTATGACGACTCATAGCATAATATATTTTCTTGATATATTTTAATGTCAAAATATTAATGTGTAATTCAACAGTAAAACAAAAGATACATTTTTAGTACAGAATTATTTAGCGCATTTTGTGATGCAGTCAAGAGTTGAATTCATGTAAATGCAAGAACCCAGTATTACAAATAAATATTTGTAGACCACATCTATAGTTCAACAAAACCACAGTCACTACTAGACATATTCAGCTCATATTTTAACAAGAAACATCTCTTGTACACAAGATGGCAGTAACAATCTTGCTAGGCAATGATAGATTGTGAGTTATATCAACAGGACCAATGACTTCTTGTTTTTTATAGATCTTGTTGCATTTCTTTGCCAAATATGTTCTTCAGATACTAAAGATAACATAGTAAGCATAGAAATTACAAGTTGGAAAAAAAGATCCAAAACATGCAAAAGTTGAGTTATTGTGAACTGTGATAAATTCACTACAGGATCTATATAAATATTTTAATCATCGATTCCCATATAAAGCTGAATTAATATGATTCAGAGGTTTTATTCAGAAAGAACCACCCGCTAATGAATGACAGCTTTTAAATTTGCTTATGACCACTCAGAATAAGGCACTTTGGATGAGTTTACACTTCAGATCTGCTTACAACATACTCATGTATTTATTGTTTAGAAAAACAAGCACGTTTAAATTGCAAACCACTGAAAGTATCAAATGTATAAAAGTGAAAAAAAAAAAAAAAAAAAAAGTACTTAGAAAAGTATTGCACACCAGTGTTCAGGCCATTTTGGTAAACATTCCCATGCACTTGCTAAAGCACCAATTATGCTATCTGAAAATCAAACAATAAATGTTTGTGTTGCCAAAAATCAAACCTATATTACATTCACAGAAGAAACCAGGGCATCCTGACAGCACAAGGGCAACTTTTTATGCATGTAGGATCAATTTAAACATTCTTTTTCTTATTCTTAATGCAACTTTTCTTTAAGTAAACAAAATCCATGCTGAATAAAAAATAAATCTCTTATAAATACACAGACCCCCAACACAGCTTTTTAGATTCCCATCTTGCATATTTCTCAAGTACAATCAGTTTCCAAACTTCTCCACAAAACATTATGACACCTGCTTCTAATGCAACCCCATATTTTTCCCTGCCTCAAGTCATCCAGGAATCCTTTGCACTATTGACACTATTTACATGGCAGCAATGCAGCGCCCCCTAGAACTTGAAAAGGTTGATGAAACCCTGTGGAGACACGGCCTTGCAGCAGCTCTCTGGGTTATTGGCAGTGCAAGGATGGTTTGTATCCTGAAATGAACAGAAAAAAAAAAAAAAAAAAAAAATTCAGTTATTGCCATAAAAGGGGGGCTAGAAATGTGAAGAGCTAGAAATGAATTTAGTCTCACCTTCCAGAACAGGATGTGGCAATGTGTGCAGAACTGTAATGTGTCACTGTACTGCTCTTTGTGAGGGTAGCACCGGCACAACTTAAAATACATCTTTTTCCATTCCAAATGTCCTTTATCTGACACCATTAGGCGCTTGCGGATCTGTGAAGAACATAGCAAATTACTTTAAGCAAATTTAGTGTTTGTATGCAAGATTTAAGATATAAACAGTCACATAAATATGCAAGATTCATCTTCTAGAGCCATCTAGTAAAACCTTAAGTGTTTTACATTCCATCTGAAGAGCCACAAACGTCTACCTGTCTGTCTGAGAAGTGATACTGGCAGAGTTTCTTCCACAACAGCCGATCTTCTGTCAGCACACTTAGGTCAGGGCATACTTGACCCAGGCTAACCAGATCTCGTCCGTCTGAGAGACAGTGCATGATGTTCAGCTGTAAGCTAGCCGGAAGATCGAGGAAGGTCATCCCTGTGTTTATGGGCTGGACAAATGAAAGAAGAAGAAATGTAAACAGAAACTTCATGATCTGAGCACAATATAAAATATGTTCTGTATGCCATCAGACACTTTTTTGTAAAAAAATTCACAAAAGGAGACATTTAAACTAGCTGTCCAAGCTGCTCTGGTGACCAAAGATGTCAAGATTTAAGATGCTTAGCTTTAGTCCACCAGTAAAATTTATGGTGATTCTGTGTTGTTTTTTTTAAATCATATTTCAAGCTTCCATCCATTCACTTTCAATTCACAGAAAAGAGCAGCTAAACATTCTGCTAAACTTCTCCTTTAGTGTTCCACAGAGGAAGAAAGTCATTGAAGTTTGAAACGACATGAAGGTGAATAAATGATGCTAGAATTTTCATTTTTGGGTGAACTATCCCTTTAATGAAATAAAAGTGAGTTTTACACTTACTCTGTTGATCTGAATGTTGTCAAGCTGCTGTTGCCACTGCAGTATGTTCTCCATGCGATGCACCCAGATGTTGATGTTCCCCACCAGGACAGACTTGCCCATGTCCTGAACCAGACTGCACAATGATGCATATAACGTCTGCAGCAGTTCCTTTATCGGTCGAACATTCTGCTGATCCTCAAGAACTGAAAAAGAGTGCAAATGTTTAGTTTGTAACTAACAGTTCAAGGACGCAAAACACCACGAGTGCAATAGTGTTGACAGGATCTGGTGTGTGTCACAGGATACTTTAAGTTCATGCCTGATGCTTTCATAACACATATCAAAACAGAATACCTTTCCGTTATGATTAAGACATTTAAATCATAAACCAAAGACTATGAAGAGTGACAGGTAAATGAATAAAGCGGTTTGAGTATGACGTAGCTTACAAAGTGAGCAGTTTAGTTTCCCATAACAACATGCACCTTTGTTTAGCTGAGACGACTTTTGGTTTACAATACATCTGATGTTCCTGTTGTCACTCTTTCCAGTGCAGGCAATTATGAAATTTCCATTCAGCTATGAGCTACTGGCCAAGCCCACCAAACTAATTTTGTTGCGAGGGATTACAGACAACAGAATAAACAGCTACTTTGTTATGACAGATTTTTGCCTAATTTTTATTTCTTATTAGCCACAAGAGGATTTCAGTACAAGCCTCTAAGTAAATAATCTTTGTGAATATATAAATGTAAACAGACATTGTTGATGATTCACATTGGCTAATGGTTTTGCAAATGAGATGGTGAAGATGTGAGACGCTAGCAAGAAAGCTTACCTTTCTGCACAACCCTTTCCAGAATGTTCATGTAGTTTTTCTGTGCCACTCCGCTCAGCGAAGGTAGTTGGGACTTGGCGATCAGCTCCAGCAGCTGAAATGTTAGACATAAATTTCAGAGGTCAGACTAAGAGACTGTGTGTTCCAGCATTACTTACAGACTGTTATATTCCACTCTCTTCAGCCTTGGCAAAAACAAAAGGCTCAGAAATGGGCCTCCGTTGAAATGCACTCTGGCTTATGTCAGCAGTGTTGTTGTTTAGACGTTTTGAAGACAAAAGAAGGTAACAGTTCCTTCAGATGCTACAAATGGATGGTAAAATAAAGTGCTAACATTACTGTAATTCTGTTTGTGGATATGCATGCTATCAGCTTGACAAGAGTAGATTCCCAACACCAAGTTCATTTTCAAAAGGAAGGACAGCCAAGAGCAGATAGTGAGAGCTGTGTTGTGTTGGGCGGCATGACTGGCATGTAATATCAGCACAGTCCACATCATGGAGCAGCACTGACCCACACTCGACCCAGCAACATGTGAGCATTGTCATTCTTCCCCTCCCCTACAGCGAGCCCCTGATGACAGACGTGCCAAAAGTCTTTATGTGGAGGATGAATGTTTGGTACGATTTTGACGTTTTTAAAAGACACTTTTCTATTTGTTTATCTACAAATGTATTTTTTTCTATATTATATATATATATATATATATATAATATATATATATTATATACAGTGAGATGATGTACTACAATATTACAAGGTATTAGTGGTCTTTAAGTCTTCTCAAAGGTCTGTTTTTCCATCCCTACTAAACCTGATCTCTGTAACCAAGCTCTAACGCAACACCCGCGCAAGGCCAGACATGCAAGAGACAAACTAAGATAAACCTGACACTACTGTGTCTCAACAGTGCCTAGAAACATCTAGAAAAATAAATGAGGCACATATGATGCACTGAACTGAATTTTAATGACCTTAGCCAAAACGTTCAAGTAAACAACTTGATCTTGATCCTATGTTTACCTGTCATCTGAAATGATCACAAGGATTCATGACCCAATTCTCCAGCACCTTAAGCTCATCATAGCTGACTCTATACCACAGTGGAGTCAAGTGATCGGATCAGAATTCAGGGTCACAATGCAGACAGATAGAGAGAAGGGCCCATGAGGGGGAGTTAATGGGCACCTAAGTCACTTGACTTTCCGTTCTGGTTTCATAAGCTTTCTCAACCTCAGCTGTCTGCTGGGACACTGCGTGACAGTGACCTCAACATCACACTGACCTGTGTTTATCTGCTCTTAGCCAACGACCTTTGCTTTCATCAATGGAACAAGTAAACCTAGAAGAACATCCTCTCATCAATGACCCTAAAACAGAGCAGTATTGGCCAACTTAAGGAGCACTTGAGTTTAAGAGACTTTAGCTACACTAAGAGCTAAAATTAAAACACACAGACAAGTACATAAAAACTCTACCACGGTCCTTGTGCATTTGCCATGAAACGGCCCCAGAGGCCCTCTTGTCTGGTGTGCGATGATAAGAATGAAGACAGTAGAAGATACCCAGAGCCCAAGACTTAAGTTAACTCTTTCTTCTTCAGAGACTGAGCCTGGCTATTATCACGGTGTGCTCTGCCACAAATAGACGGGCGGAAACTCACCCTTACGACATAATTGAATCGCCTGGTGTCCTTGATGGCACTGCAGAAGTCCAAGCGATTAAATGCTTCGCCCAGAGTACAATATCCATGACGCTGTGTGAAATGATCAAAGAGGAGTTAGCCGACTACTTATTCCCACTCTGTCATACTGCAGGAGATAACAGGCCTTACCTCTTTGGTGCTCCCTTTGTGGACATAAATCCATTTGTCTTTGTGAAAATCTGCAATGAAGAAATAAGTCAAGATTTTTGCAGTAACAGCAGTTCGAATTTCACAAAGTAACAGTGACGACACTCACAAGGAATCTTTGTGTTGTTGTTCAGCAAATCCTTCTTTCGCTTCTTTGCAGCCACATCATAATTAATGCTGAGGATCAAATTCTCCTTGTCATGCTCTTCTTTGCAGTAGCTGAAACCAGAGTGAAGTTGTTTATAAATGCTTTGTGTAGGATATATCTGCATAGTTTAGCAACCTGTTTGATGAGTAGGCCATAAACCAATTTCCATCTGTACCTACAACAGTTCTAGACACAGTAAACAGTTCGAGCATATGACCTGTCCCACTATTGTGGTATTAATAGCGAGGTGATTAACAGATGGCAAAGGCATTTTTGGTTTACCACAGCTATTTAATGCAGTCCTGTAGTCCTAATATATATATATATATATATATATATATATATTAGACATAAAGGTATTTATATTTATATTAATGTATTTACACAGACATATTGAATATATAAATTTACAAATACTAATATAAGAATACGTATACAAAAAAACAACAACAAAAAAAAAACAATCTTCAGCCATGAAACAACTTTCTGACTGTAAAGTGAATCAATAGGTTCAATAGCTGTCAATAGGTTTCATGTATAAACGCTGTTGTTTATCAATTTGACGCAGATCTTGAGTCTGCAGCAAACTACGCCATTTGTTTGATGATGCTGTTAGTGGTGAACAAGGGAAAATATCAGGTCAGACAATTAAAATGCAAATGTTGAAGCGTTAAACACTTACCTCTTCCGTTCTGAAACATTGTTATTCGTCTCGTTCTCATCTTTCGTCGTTTTTTTCCAGCCGTCCTCGGTTTTCACCCAGCTTTGACCAGGAGACCGCCAGTCTTGTCCAAGAAACGGCATTGTCAAGATGCGAAAACCAGTGACAACGAAAGAGAACTTGTTAGTGTTATACTTGAGAAGCTGTTGAAGTGATTTTCTCGCGTGTTGACTGCTATATTATATCATGTTGTGAGTGCGTTTCTGATGATAAAAGTGCGCAGCTGTATTTATATTGTCAGGAGGAGAATCCGGAAATGTTCCTGGTCCCGCCCCCTTTGGACCGCGTTCTCCAACACGTGGCTTTGTTTATCATTTTCCTTAATATTGCAAAACCTCACTGGAAACATAATCACACGTAGAGTTCAGTACGCTGCTGTATCATTTGTCCTCGTGCGCTTATGAAATATCATATAGTAAATGCAGTTTAATCGTTGGCGATGAGCACAAAATTTTCTTATATTCTTGTGAAACAAACAAGAAAACGACTCTTCAAAAAATCCCAGACGTGATCTAAACATAGAAAGCTGACTCCTCTGTTGATTTTCCCTCATGACTAAGATCATAACATTAACTGTAGTAGCTATCCATGCGTAAGTGTATGCTTCATAAATAAGAGAAAATTCTGTGAGAATGTTTGGGATTTTAGATCAAAAGGAAAATAATCACGCGATGTGTGTGAATGACCTTTGTAATTCTGTTGTATCAGAATATACAGACTGTATTGACTGTAAAGAAGTGGGTCAAACAAAGGCTGGTTATCCATTATGAAAAAAAGCGTGTAGCCTATGTTTTTACCTTATTACTGAACCTTTTAGTAACATGATCAGAGTCCAATCGACCTCCTATTAACATAACACCATCAGTTTCGTAAAATGAAACTGTCAGGGAACTGCACTTCACACCATGATAAGGAAATATAATCTTTTGAAGTTGATTTCATCAATACCTGTACACTTTTGTTTGGTAATGAGTTGCATACTGAGCAAGAAATGTGACCCAGCTGCCCTACATTATGATGTAATGAGAGCTGATGGAAATGAGAAACTCGCAGCTTCCTTTTATCATTTAATCTCTTTAAGACAGACATAAGAGTTTCTCTGTGTTGATTGTTTACTTTCAGACACTTTAATTCTTTTCAGCTGAAAACTGTTGTGTGTAAACCAGATTTTAGAAGATGCATATTAATAGTGTTTTACACTTTCTTGATGCTAAAACTAACACTATATTTTAATTACCATGCAGAGCTGGTTCCATTTTACACAGAGATGTATTTACATGAGATATTAATGATACTTAAACGAGTCCGCACAATAAACTGATGTAAAAAGAGAATTTTATACACACACACGCACACATATTATTTATTTTGCATTATAAAGAGTATTTCTGGAATGTTTTTCCAGACATGCAGAACTGAGCTTGTGCATATTTTAGAGCAAACTTTTTTTTTCTTGAAATCAAAACACAGAAATGCATGCCATGCGATTGTTAAACAGTCATTTGAGATTCAACACACACTCAGGTATGTGATAAAGGTTACAGGAAACATTTCTCAACAATTTGTCTCCTCATCTCTTCACTACAGCACTGATGTAACCTGACTTGGCTGGGTGCTGTAAACTATTCTGCACACTGTGTTTAAAGTGGAGTAGAAGGCTCCAGAACTGGTCTCTCTCTACTGCCCCTTGCCAGTCTGATTGACTGTAAAAGATGCAGAAGGTCACAGATCCCTCATCAAGTGGCAAATGAAACATGCATCAGCAGGAGCACATGACAAGATGCATAAGCACATGCACAGAGTGTGACTGTAGTGACATTCATACAGTGAACCATGTTGCTTCACAGGACCCGATGCTTCATACTTTCCAAGAAGTAATCTGTTTCCACTAAGGATATTTCACTTTTGAAGTGTGTATTTATAAATTAAATTAAAATAAAAAAATATTTATTGTGTATTATTTCCATGGAATAAATTATTTCAGTTCTAAAAATATACTACATTTAAAAGTTTAGGCCCAGTAATATTTTTTTGGAAAGAAATGATTACTTTAATTCAGCAACAGTGCATTAAACTGATCAAAAATAAAATTACAAAAGGTTTATCATTTCAAACACATGTTCTTTTGAACTTTTTATTTTTCAAAGAATCATGAAAAAATGTGTATGACGGTTCCAAAAAAAAAAAAAGATCAAGCAGTACAGCTGTTTTCAACTTTGATAATAATAACATTCCTGAGCAACAAATCAGCATATTAGAATGATTTCTGTAGGATCATGTGACTTAAGAATTAAAAACATTTTCTTATTACATCTTTAAAAATATTTAAATAGAAAACACACACACACACACACACACACACAAATTGTTTACATTTTGTATTTATCAATTTACCAGTTGAATTCTAGTTTTATTCAGAAGGAGGAATAGTGGTAGTATAGCGTCATAGTTTAATTTAGGAAACATTAACAAGCACAACATTTAGGCAGATATCCAATATAAATGATGTTCCGGTAGTCTAAACTTTTTAAAAGACAGATGTTTGAAATGTTTTAGTAACATTGTGACTTGAGGCCCATTTCATTAGCTTTTTATTCCAACGGTTTAACTGCACATCAGGAAGGCATTTGCCTCAATTGCAAGGCAAATACATTCAACAACGTGACATTTGTTCTACTCTTAAAATATCTTTTCCCAAGCCATGTTCACTCTTTGGCTCTCAGCTCAGGGACAAGTGCTATGAGGGGATTTCCTAGACATGTAGATGGCTAGATGACAATAATATTTCCATTTTATGACTTAAAGCTAAGAAAAGCTCAACATTTGTCTGTGAACAAGAGCAAAACAAGTAAATGTAATACTGACAAGTTCATGTAACGATGTAGATGGAAATATCTAGAAGTGTTTTTGTTTTGCGTTCATGTCAGCGGACACGCACACACGCTCACTAACACACCTGTTGCTGTTGCTCTTACACTGATTTCATCATTCCCTCAGGTTCACTCTGTGAAATGTTTCAATTTACATCCTGGACCAACCAAATCTGCGATCTGGGCCAGCCACATGATTCTAGGGGTGTAAAGTTCTCCCTTGTTTGTTTCCCAAAATAACATCAGATCACCTATAGCCTCTACTGAACCCCATCATTCAGCACACGTTCAGATATGAATAAGTTTGACTCAGTATAATCAATGCAAACCTCAAAGAGCACATGCAGTTTAGGTCTCATTTTGCATCAAGTAATCATAACACAGATATTGTTGTTCACCTTTTTATCATCCTTAATGTCAAAGTTCAAAGGATTTGTATAACTTGTGAACTGTGAATTTATACCAGCACAGAATTCACACTATCAGAAGAGACAGCAAGTCTCTTAGTGGCTCATCAAAACCTCCTTTGTGATTCGCAGTTTCATGTCTGGGCATGTTGACGCCTGTTACGGTGACAGGAAGACATGGAAGACTCAGACAGGGCAATAACACTCATACTCAGACACACATCTGCTGCCTTACACCTCCCGTGGCATGTCAAATAATGAGTTTCATCTTCTGTGATCTAGATGATGTATCACAACAGAGCTATGTCACAATTTATAAGAATGCATTTTTATTTCAAACTGAAGAGATATTACATTTAAAGGATCAAATAAACAGTATAACTAATACTGATTTGAACCAATACTAATTTTTTTTTACTTAGCAATTAAAGGGATAATTTGCCAAAAATCAGAATTCTGTCATCATTTAAAAATCTAATTTCTGACAGATATGAAGGCAATGAATAGATTGTTCAGCTGACAAAATGTCTTTCAGAAAAAACAAACAAAAAAACTTGCAAGTTGTGAAAATTACAGTCTAGGATATATACAGGATATATACAGTGTGTGCCATTGGAAAGTCTGTAAGTCTATCCTTCACAACTTTGTTTTCTTACATGCTGAATTCAATATGGCATCTGACCTAACTAGGTCTATTACCCTTGGGAGTTTCTTTCTTCTGAGTAAAGTAAGTTTTTTGTTGTTGTTGTTGTTGTTTTTTTTAAATGATCCTGCAGTCCAACTTTTCTATTATAGTATTTTCTTTTGTGTTCCAGCCAGGTTTGGATTGACATGAGGCAGAGCAAAAGATTACAGGGTCTTTTTAGTTTATTTTTTAGATGAACTATCCCTTTAAATTTTATACGGCCTGATAAGCCAACATACAAATAACACACAAAAGCATTATTGATTTTTATGAAGCATTTACTGAAAAACATCATTTTGCATGTATAACTGATGCATTAAATTCATTTTCAACATGATGTAACCACTACATACTTGGGGGAAAAAAAACATGATTAAAAAAGGGAGGAATGTATTTCCATAAAAGTAATCCTGCAAACTTACAATGTGCAGCTATACAGTGTTAAGTGCAAAATAATACTGAACAGAGATTCAAAGGTAACATGAGTGTTGTAGTAAACACTAATATTATTTAATTATTTATTAGATCAGGCGATCTAAAAGACACTTGAAAATCAAGTTCAAAAGGCAACATGTGCAAACACCTTTAGAGAGCTGTGAAAAATGTGTGCTATTTTTCTCAGTATGATCTGTCAAATAGAGGTTAGCAAGAGACAAATATTTATAAACCTGAATGAAGTGACTAAGCTGCATTGTCACATAAATACATTCATGTAGGCAGAAACATATCAGAGAGATAGACCAGAGGTACTGAGCCATGGTCAAATAGCTTGAATGGCAGTGTTCCCATTGACACCCATGAGTCTGTTGTTGGGTCGTAGCAGTCAAAGCTGTCTGAATCTTCCACACTCTCGTGGCTGTTAATGAAACGGCCCCCCGTGACATAGATCTTGTCATTGACCACAGTAGCAGAGTGATGCATCTTCCTGGCCTTCATATTTTCACATTTTTCAAACCTGTTGGTTTTAACATCATAGGCTACCATTCTTCTAGTATAGCCTGTTGAGACAAAAAATGCAGTTGGCATGAAATGGAAATTGCGATTGTTTTTTCTTTCCTATTTTGACTAACAGTCAGAAGTTTGGAATATTTTACATTTTTTAATGATTTTGAAAGAAGTCTCTTATGCTCACCAAGACTGTATTCATTTTATCAAAAATACAGTAAAAACAGTAATATTAACAAATATTACTACAATTTAAAATAACTGTTTTCTATTTGAATATATTTTAAAATGCAATTTATTCCTGCATGGCAAAGCTGAATTTTTAGCAGCCATTACTCCAGTCTTCCGTGTCAAATGGTCCTTCAGAAATTATTCTTCTTTCAATAAATAAATAAACAAATAAATAAACAATTCCAAAGTTTGATGATTTGCATGAATAATTTATAATAATCATTTCAACAGTCAACAAAATCATAAAAAATTTATTTCACGGTGACTTTAAGACCAATGCACAGGAATGCTATTTTTTACAATACTACAAAAAAAAAAATCCTCCTTACCGCCTACAATGTAGATTTTATCATCAATCACTGCAGCTGGTGCACAGACGTTCTTCACCGTCCTTGTTCCATCCTACACCACAGATTCCTTCCTATGTGGTACACCTATCAAGAATAAACATCTTTTACCACTTCAAAATCATTCAAATTTGTGCTCTTTACAATTAAACATCTAAAATAATGCTGAAATATCCAACCTGAATCATTCGAACTGGTTTCTGCATGACGTCTTCTCCTCCGAACACATATATTCTCTGGTTATGCGCAGCTACAGCTGGGTGCAGAACTGCGGTAGGCAGAGGGGCCATGGCCTCCCATTGGTTGAACATGGTGTCGTATCGCTCTACCTCATTGGACAGCTGTCCATCAGCTGTCAATCCACCCAGTATGAAAATGAAATGTAGGTAGGTGGAGCTCTGATGGGAGTATCGAGGCGTCAGCATGGGTTCTCCCATTCTCCATTGGTTTGTTTTGAGAGAAAGCGTGTAAACGGTGTTGCTAGGTGTGCACTGTCCTCCTGCTCTCATGGTTAAGCCACCCAGAACGTAAAGGATGTTGTGCATGCAGACATAAGCGGGTCGGTAGAGCCGCAAAGGGACTTTTGCGAGCCACTGCCAGCAGTGAGTTTGCTCATCGTAGAGTAGCGCCTCACGAGACGTCCGCTCGCCATTCTTACGACCTCCTACTACTACAAGAGCCTCCTTGCAGTTTTGACGCCGTGGTGCGGCCCACATGGGCTCAAGATTGCCAGGGCAATGAGTGCTGACAGAAAAGAGGAGACGACGTACAGATTCGATAATTTCTGTGCATAAAGATGATGATTGGACTAGAGGGTCATTGGCGATAAACTGGAAAAGATATGAAGGGTGGACATGTCTCAGTCTCACACGACGGAACAAGTCATGGATGGTACCATGTCTGGAGAACGGGTCATGATGGATCCAAGCTAGAAGAGTCTCAAATACTTGCTCCTCTTCAACGCAAAGTCTGTCGTCTTCCAAGTAGTTCACCAATTCAGGTAGCGAGAGTTCACAGAAGTCTTCGGAGACAACCACATCTGAGAAGCTCTTCACGGCCAGCTCTCTTGCTTTTTCTCTCAAGCTTGAGCAGTGCAGGATTTCTGAGAGGCGGATCATGCTCAGGCAGTTGTCTGGACTGAGCTGGGCCTGCAGTAAAGTGGAGCAGGCTTCAAAAAGTCTTCCGTACTGAAGCATTGAGGCGGCTTGCATCAGAGGGAGAACCAGCTCCATGGTGATGCTGATGGACCCAGTGTAAACATACTCCACCATACTCGTAAGGATGTCATAAGGAACACCTTGGAGGTTTATCTGGGGCTTCTCCAGGACCTGCTGCAAAACATAGCATAGAAGTAAGGGCTACTGGACACCAGAACATTGCGGTGACATGGGATCTCTTTGCCCTCAGAGCAAAGCACAACATCTGTGAGAATTCGGTCCTTCCTTAAGGTATTCAGCTCCAGGAGGAGAGTGGAAGTCAGGATTTTGTCTTTAAAATGCAAGACTTCTGATATTGGCTCATCTAAGCTGTAAAAAAAAAGGAGGTTTTATAATTATAATATTTTCTGTAATTTGAATACTGGTTGCCACAATCGCAGAAGATATTTTTCTTTGTGCACATGAAAACTACACTCTAAAAAATGCTGGGCTAAAAAAAACCCAGCGCTGGGTAAAATATGGACCAATCCAGCGATTGGTTTGCTTAGACCCAGCGGTTGGGTTACTGCCCAGAAGGTTGGGTTAAACATTTAACCCAACTGTTGGTTGAAAACAACCCAGCATGTGTTCTGTCCAATATTTACCCAGCACTGAGTTGTCTTTAACCCAGCATTTTTTAGAGTGTATAATTGCAGCAGTTTAGATGCATTTCATATTACTATTTCATTTTTAAAATCTAATTATTTTGAAAATGAGGCGATATTTACATAGCTTTTATCTAACATTCAGGATACACATTTTCTCTACTAATGTATTCCATTGGAAGCCCATGACCTTGGCACTATAGCATCATGCCTCATATAAATATATAGTTTGTTATATAATAAATTACATACAGTATTATACAGTATATATGCAGTTTGTGTGTAAGAATGCTATAAATAAATAATAAACAAACATTCATATCTTCCTGACTGACACGATAACATGCTTAAACATGAGTGTGAAGCTGCATCTGTGAATCTCAGTTATATTATTCAGTGAATATTTTCAAAAGCATCACATATGCATGATTTACTCAGCAATTCCACATTTTAAGATACCTATAGAATGGAAGAAGATAAAAGACGATGGAAAAAGGTCCCTCATCACCATATTTTATAGCCAGACAACATCATACATGTTTAACAATTCTGCAAGTTCACCACACAATCACACTAATCTCCCAAGACTAGAGTTGTCCAGTTTGCCTGAGGACTGACATATAACAAACACATGCTATGCTGTTATCTACATTCTGCTCAGGTGTTGTTGTGCCTACAGTCAAAAGCATCTGCTCAAAGACCTGGTTTGTCAGCCATATCTTGCCTTACCTTGTCTCAGCTGATTTGAAGCACATTCTAGATGGTCCTGTAAATATCTATGTATCATCAAACCTCAAACAGAACTCAAACTCGTCCCTCTGTTTTCAAAAACAGTTCGCTTCTGAAAGTTGTTCACTTTCTGAGTTTGGCAGGTGGATGTTTATAGATACTGGGTCGACCGCGGTATGTTATTTGTTGTTCAGAAATCCTTCGAGAGGCCTCAGTGTACATTCCAGTCTCCCTAAAAATAGAAATCTCTCTTCTCTGTCAGAACTGGAGCTAGTCCCGCTAACACCTCCACATGGTACGCCCTCACCCCCTCTGTTTTTCCATAACACAAGTTTCTTCACTGTCTGCATAGCGTGTCTGAATTGCTTCATGCTCCACCACGTGTGTATGTTTACTGAGGCTGTAAACAACACCACTGGTGCCCAAATGCTATTCTAAGAGTTAGCCGTGTACTCGGAAAGACCCCCGTTTCTAAGCTAAGCCCTCCCAAAGCCAGCATTGTGTTACTAAACATCGGGATGATGAAGGCTCGGGATGAGGAGACATAACAGCTGAAGGCTTTGAAGCCAAACATTCGCAGTTATAAATTAGACAACGCTGAGTGATGAGGGTATTGTCTGAACATAGTCTTGCTAATTTAATGTCCTGCATTAGGGTTGCACGCGAAGCGTATGAAGTTGCATAAGCATCTGCAAATAAACTGTTGTAATGATCAGTAATGTAAGGAGAAAAACGAATTAAGCAAATAAAAACCTTAATCAAATCACAATATCAATCTATATCTCTATAATCTATTATTAATAATCTAAACAGTTTTTACAATTTTGATGATTAGATTATTTGTGTGAACTACTGAGGCTCGATCAACAGCGCCATCTAGTGTTAGGTCCCTGTACTGAGGTCTTTGTGCCTTGAGAGGTATTACGCAATAGTTGCACCTGTGCTGTCATCTGTTTCTCATGCTGTAAGCTAAAATGTGAAACGACTTCAAAAATAAATGTTTTCTTGTACCGTAAGATAACATGTTGTACAAGCCAACTGTATCCACATTTGTAGGCTATTTATATACAATCATGTCTACTTTCAGAAATCTTTTTAAAAATAAATATTTTCAAAGCACACGGGGTGAAAAATACAGGGATGTGTTGAAGGAAAATAGAGAAATTTTAGTAACAGTTTAACCTGAAATAGCAAAAGAACAAAATAGCCTAAGGCAATAGCCAAGGTTTTGTTTTTTTTGTTTTTGTTTTTTTGCACTAAACCTCCTAAACTAGGACTCTATCTCAATTTTGATTTGTAGAGAAGGCACAAATTGATAATGTAATACCCTGGATGTAAGTTACTTTGGATAAAATCAACTGCCAAATGCAATAATGTATTAGGATTTAGTTGAAATTACTTTACTTTTTACTGTAGCATCACCATCAAGGTACCAACCCCTGAATTTCCTGAAACAAAATAATGGAAAACAAGAATGTCAGGTTAAGAAATTTGTGGTAAACAATTTTTTTGCTCCTCCCTACCCATTGTAGGGCTTGAAATGAACAGCTTGAGTAATTCCTTTGAACTTCTACCACAACACCCTTTGAAAAGATTACAGCAGGCAATATATTAGCAATAAGATCAGAGAGTAAATTTAGTATGCTGTTCTAGAGCAAGCAAGCAAGAAAATAAATAAATAAATACAATTCAAATAAATAAAATAATAATATTTATAAATAAATAATAAATGATAAACAATGATAATTGTCTGCCAGAATCTTTTTAAAGGGAGGTGTAAATTAATAAATAAATAAAATAAATAATATAAATAGATAAATAAATATTTATTTGTCACCTAACATCCATATACACACAATTTTCAAAACATTTTTTATTTAAAAATAATGACAATGCCGTACTGCCTTGCTGGGACCTTAAATTCTCCAGAGCTGCCCTTTACGGAAATAACTGTCTCTTGGTAGAAATCTTGATAAGTAACCTGTCAGGAGAGCTCATAGTACGTTTAAAGCCTGCAGACTACTTCACATATCTCAGCAGTGCTGAGGTTGGCTCTGTTCTACAGCATCCACATGATTTACTGGGAGTCTGTTGTGCATTTGTTAATTATCTCATACTAAAAACGCCTGTGCCTCAGGAGACCATCCTTACTGATTAACACTGCTTATCACTGCATGAGTAAATGAAGGGTAAATAACAATCATATCAAGACATGGAAGGATATGACCTTTAGACATTCTCCAAAAAAAAAAAAAAAAAAAAAAGCCATACCCAGTTTCAACCACACCAGTCGCATATTACTATAAAAGTAAAATAATTTTGAATAAAATTATATAAATTAACAAAAAATTTTTTTTTAAAATAATTATTTTTATTTTACAGCTTAGATACACCTATATCTAATTTCTTATTCTTAATCTACATATACAGGGTTGTATTGTGTTTATACATATGTGTGTTACTCCTGCATGATCTATGAACACATTAAAGTAATTGACACTAACCAAACAGTGCCTATTCATTAGAAATTTGTTTGGCGTGCATCATGAGAAAAGCAAAAAGTAGTTCTAATAGAAAGAGGCATATTTTAGATATATTAAGGCACAATGTCTGATGCATTTTGAAGAGCACTTTCATCTTTTGGTTCCCATAATGGATTCCTTTGTGATCCTCCTCAAACGCTACAACACACTGCATCATTTCCAAAACAGACCACCATAAAACAAGAGCCCTTCTCTACAGCACAAGAGAAATATATTTGGGAATACATTTGCATTTTTTTGTGTGTAACACTGATTTGGGTAGAAGCAACAAGTGCTCGTATATGTTGCTCTACATTATCATCATATTAAGTGGTGCCACTGATAGCGTTGCAATGCAAAATGCAATATGTCCATTAGGAATCGCAAGCTGACCTCTAAAAGATCGGTATGACAGTGATATATTACATAGTTTGCTCCGCTCATGCTGAAATTTAAGGGAACATAACAAATAGTGAGATAGCAAATTGGGTCATGTTGTGTCAGATCTGAATGACCTACTTCTTACGGCCTTTTTTTCTGATATGGCCTGGAGAGAATGTTCTACTTTCAAAGTCGTGGCAAAAGTTCTAATCACCATCACCATACAGCAAATACTAAAGTTTCTTCTTCGAAGTTCAGAGCAAACAAACCATCTGTAATGTAATCAGCAGTCTGGTATTGGAATTTTACAGTGTTTACAAATGCAAGAAAGAAAAAGCCTAAGAAAACTCTTGAAATAAAAAAATCACAACATTATATTGTGTACATATTGTCTATAGCCGTTGACAAATATTAAGGCAGCTGCATATTTTTGTGTGTAAAAATGCATTTGTACTGTGTGCAAATGTAAGACAAATACATCAAATAATTGTTTCCAAAATTAAAAAAGGCTTTTACATTGCCATTACACTGATATAAAAATATTATGCAGAAAATATTTATTTTTAAAAAATATTTAGAAAAAGACAACTAAATTAAATAATTGTTCCCGAAATGAAATAATTGTCATAATACAAAAAAATTACCTGGAAAATATTTATAAAAATAACAAATTATGAAAAGAAAAAGAAAAAAGAATGAAAGAAAAGAAAAGAATTCAATTAATGTATTGATTTCTGACCAGAATGACATATTATTAAATTAGTGAATGCAAACATAATAAAAAACTGTGACAGCCCTAACAAACAAACAAATAAATTAATACAATTTTCGAGGACTCCCTTTCACCCTTGCAGACCCCTGGCCTACAGAACACTACCTTCGGCCTACTGGCATATTTTTTTGTGAGACGAGAGTAATATTTTGGTTAAAATGTCATGTTCCTCTAGAGGTCAGTGCAGCTCAAATGATTCTTGAACTTACTGGAAAAAAGTAAATCCTTATACTCATTACTCATGCTATTATGAATATAAACATGAATGTTTCACTGCACTGAATATTATTGATCACTAAACTACCTTTAAGTGGTTTCCTGATTTTTTCAGCAAACCCACAATGTACTATGGAACAATGCAGTTATTTATTCATTAAAGAAAACAAATATCAGAGTAACTATGGTAAAATGGAGGAATCTGCAATAACAGAGTTGCATTCAATACCATTGACGAGTCTGTCAATTTCATTTTTTTTTGGTCACCTGATGATCTTCTGAGCCTTCTTTTTATTCTTCTCTCTGCAGCCAGTCCAGGCTTCATGGTACGCTTCATCGGAGTGACACAAACAGACACACGGCGTGCACCTTCAGCAATAATACACCTTTGATGGAGCGCAGTTGCCTTTGGAAACCTAGAGAGAGAAAGAGGGGTCTTAAGGGGCTTACTATTAGCTGCTTAAAATTCTTCTGATGTAACCAGTGCATAGCCACTGGAAACAAAAACATAGACACATTCCCACTAGAGTGGCACTTTCACCCTATTTTGTTTACTCTTGGTGGTGTTGTGTTCCAGACGTACTTTTTTTAACAGTTGAGGAAACTAAATAATGAGTTCTTTCACTGAGCAAGTCAGTATGAAGGCAACACTGTTTATCTTTATATCTTCAGCGGTGGCAGACAGCTTCATACAGTGTCACAGGCATACTGACACAAGGTGCCTTGGCATTCAAAATGGCCAGAGTACAGGCTCTTGGGGTGAGAGAAACTTTAAAAAAATGATCTTTGTAAAGTCCAAACACTCAGAGGAATTCCCGTGGTCGTGTCAGACCCAATACTGAAATGTCAGGTAGTTGAAATGCCTCTGTTTACTCACCAGGATAGAGATGTGGGGTGTGCGGATCTTTAGAACATATAAGCTTTCAGTGAAAATGTCACTCTGAGGACTGATCGCCGAATCATAAAGTGGTATCATTTGTTATTCACAAAAAAATGTTAAAAACATAACGTTTTTGGCACATAATGGTTCTTCATTGGCGTTGATGGTTCCATGAAGAACCCTTAACGTCTATAGAACCTTTCCATTGCACAAACATTTTTTTAATAACGGAACAATGTTTATTAAAAAAAAGTAAATGTATTAAAATATTATTGAAATGGTTTTATGCTAAAAAAATTTTTACTTTAAGAACTGTTCACTGAAAGCCTACATATTTACGAACCAACACTGAACTGCCTGAATTGTCTTGTTAGAATTTGGATTTGTCTCATATTTGAAAACAATTTGCATCATTGATTCGCTAATTTGAAACAATCTGTATATGGTGACTTGACAAAAGTGTACACCATTCAAAAGATATTAAGCACATTATGCTAATGAGTTTTAATATTAATACTTAAATATTGGGGGATCAGGTGTGTCTGGCCTGAAGAGGCTGTCAGGAGGCTGTATTTATTTTGATGTGGTGATGAGAGATGGATGCTTGGTTTGTAACTGATATGCCTCACGGCGACAGCCAGATATCCCCGCACCGGAGTGAGTGAATACACGGCAGACTCGCTGACCAGCTGTTACGTTAGGTAATTAAGAGCTGAGGCACGCTTCTGGGCATGAGAAGCCCCTGCACTGGGGGTGATGGACTGACAGCCAGAGGCTAGCTGTTTGGCAATCCACAACACAGGACTAAACACTGCAGTGGTTTACAGACCCACATGCCCCAGACTGGATACCACAAGCTGAAGTACCTCCTGGGAGATGCCTTTGAAGATGCTGCCACTGTATTTATTGTGAAGGACACAGTAATGGACTTTATTCAGGGTAGATGACATATTTCATTTTTCATGAATGAAAACAGACATAGACGTACAGTTTATGAAATCAGAAATAGACGTAGAGTTAACTGAAACGTGTCCAGATTTTCTTGTCACAGGGATTAAAAAAAAAAAATGTTTTCATTCAAGAAATATTAAATATAGCATCTACCCTGAAGCAGAAAAACATTTTAACAGTAGGAATAACATTAAAATAAAATAATTCTCATATTTTGATATAAAAACTAAAACAATTTTTGTCAGAAATTTTATGTTCAGTATATTAAATTGATTTTAATTTGTTTTTAAATATAGATTTAATGTCTGTAAGAATATGATACATAAAGACTTTCTTTAAAGATGCACCATCCATTAAAGACAGTAATCAAAAAGGTGTTGCTGTAATTAAAGTGCCTCTTTATGTACCAATGGTGTACAGTCAATTCAATAGGAATCCGCTCGATCTGGAATTTCACATCAGGGCAAAAAAATTTGCAAATTATGCAATAGGTTCATGTTGGTCACACAAATTCTTCACAATGACAAAAATGACTTGGTTTGAAAGTGACTTCTGTGTGACCTGAGTATAGCTTTATTTTAAACATTACTACAATATACATAAATTTTGCAGAAGTGTCGCTAATGTGACCACACCTTAAAAGATGTTTCCAAATGTGGTTGAATCATATATAATGTAACAGCTGAACTCTAGACCTTATTTGGGGGTCTTCCAACCTTAATTGTAGAAATCATACACTTCTAGCCTATATAATTCACACACGTCCTGTGTACAATAATTAAAAAGATTTTAAAGAACTGATTTGTAGTATATCTGCATTCTGTAGTATTGGATGCTCATGAAACCTGAAAATGTCAATATAGCCTATGTATGAGTTCAAAGTTCAGATATGCCACATGATACGCTGTCAATAAAAACGGATTCACTGGTATCTCGAATTTATGCAGGCACATATTTACTATAAAATATTAGCATCTGGTCAGAGAGGTAATCCTTAAACTTTAGAAAGTGAGTGAATTTAGCTCACAGAGCAGAACAACATAATTCAGCTTCCAGTGTAAATGTGCACTGTCTCTTTAACTGACCGTGCCTTGTGTAAACATTACCGTGCGCACTACTATTTCACACAGAGCGCTGTTGCTGCCTCTGCCAGAACTTCAAAGAGACGTGGACGCCATCCATTACTTGGAGAGAGCGGAAATAACTCATCAAAAGTGCATTTCTTTCCTGGACACGTTACAGCAGGACTCCCCGTGGGTTCACCGTTGTGTCTGATGGGCTTCCCCTGTCTGCAGCTCACAGCAGGAAGTGAGCAGGTGAGACGCACCTGTTCAGAACGCAGACTGAAACTCAGCAGTATCTGATGGCTGGCAAACACTTCGGATAGCTGTATGATATGCCAAAACGCGTATCACACAATTATTCCAAACAGTAATTCGCCGATAAAAAGAAGACATGGACTTAGATCTGAACTGGGCTCCAAAGCCGGATTACGTGTTGCGTTTTTGAAATCTCCCCTCCGCGACCTATACAGGTGGGACGCGAAACTGTTCACACGAGTTTCTGTTATGGGGAATCAAGTGGAGAAACTTACCCATTTGAATTACAATGAATTACCCACGACTGACCCTAATGGATTCGACCTAGAGGACGACGCTCCACGGATCGGCGTGTCTTATATTTTCTCCGCGGATGACGACGAGCAAGAGGAGAACATCGATGAGACAGAAAAGGAAGACGTTAAACACTACGACTGCCGCAATGAATTAGAAATTGCGCTATATTATCGCGACGAGTGTATATACGAAAGGAATAGCAGGTTCGGTGAAGTGGGAACCCTGTCGTGCGAAAACTTGGCGAATAAGTGCAAACCCGGGGACCTGGTGGAGTTTGTGGCTATCGGTCAATACCCGCACTGGGCAGTATGCGTCGGCGACCTACAGGTGGTTCATTTGCATAGAAACGAGATTAAATGCGAATTTCTTTTCGATGCCGGTCAAGGGAAAAGAGGCAGAATTGTGAACGAGCTGTATAAGTTTCGCGCGCTGAGCCCGGATGTTGTGGTGCAGAATGCCATGGAGCAAGTGGGGATGAAGGAGCGAGACGTTTGCTGGAAGAACTCTGAATGCTTCGCTGCCTGGTGCAGGTTTGGCAAACGCGAGTTTAAAACGGGAGGCGAGATACGAATCGGGAAGCAGCCGTACAAGATGAAACTGCAGCTGTCAGAGAAGAAAAGTCACGTTTTGGACTTTCAGAGTTTAGAGGATTTGATCATGGAAAAGAGGAGAAACGATCAAATGGGAAGGGAAGCCGTTGTTCAGGAACTGGAGAATCATCTAAATTGCACAGAAGACACTGAGAATGATTACAATTGTAACTGACGATGGATCAAAGAGGGAGGTGCTCTAGTGGGCAAACAGCCTCATCGTGGAGGATATGGGCTTTATTTGTAATCACCTCAAGCACAGCGGCAGTGTTGCAATTTCATCAGTTTCTCAAGAGAGTTTTCCGTCAGCGGCGCTTTTATAAATTGGACAACTTCAAGTTTGTTTGCATTGATAATCCTGGTGTTTTTGTAATAAGGATTTGATCATCCCCTCACTTTGCTGTATTCACATCCAAGGGAACGTTTTATGAAAGCCTTTCCATATCACCTTTTAATGATCTCATTCATAGTATTTTATTTTGAGGACTGGCAAACTATGTATTCCCTTGACACATATTTCAATAAAGTCTGAATATTTTTTACTTAAGCAAGGTTTTGTTCTTCAGCATTGGATTGTGATATAATCAATATGAATTTTTGTTATTTAGCTTCAGTTTTCTCAATAATATAAACCTATGTTTGCTAGAGCTTACAATATTTAAGTGTTATTCATGCATATGCAGAGAAGATATTTTTATTTTAAATGTACTTCAGCTTTCAATTCAGATCAACTCTTCCGATTGGTTTGATAGATAGAACTCGTGTTATATATTTATGATGGGTTTTTTTTTTTCAGTCTGTTGGTGGTGATTGAGCGTTTTCTGTCCGGAGTTGACTCCTGATTCCATCATATTTATTTCATGAGCATCCAAACATTTAATGATGAAAAACACCCCAGAGGGAAAAAGTAAACATTCATTTATGAATATGATTAAAATAACTGAGAGTTTACAATGTTCAGAGGAAAGGATTTCTCGCACAGATCATCACTTGGTGCATCTAAACGTATATTTTGTTTTCCCTGGTGACTTTTATGATTATAATTTATCATTTGTAATGATGCCACATATTAAAGGTACACTGAAGGTACATTAAAGGTACATTTTTAAGGTAAAGTGGTTATAAACAATTTATTTTAGCTACATTTAAATAAATTTAGTTCAAAGTTAATAAACTAAATTTATTTAAATGCTGTCACGTCCTGCTGGTGTGCCCTGAATGGCCACCAGATGTCCTTGTTTGTTGAGCACATGGCTTGTTGTTGTGGTTGGTGCCATGTGCTCTTCTGTCTATTGTCTGACCCCGCCCTCTTGTTATCTAATTATTGTTTCAGTTTAATCACCTGTGTCTGTCTCGTTATCCTGTTAATTTGCTCCCTTTATAATGTCCTTGTGTTTGCAGTCCCGTTGCTGTTTCGTCGTGTTGTCAGAGGTGTACGTCGTGTCTGTGTTCTC
>JAFVLL020010729.1:0-33677 GCA_021397915.2 Tor tambroides
ATTCATTTAATATATTTCTGTTGAATATTTTTTTATATATTATACTATTTATTATTTTAAAATGTATTTATTCATTTTTCATATTTGTATATTATGTTTTAATTAAAATTTATTATATTTCTATTTTTATATTGTTGCCATTTCTAACAATAATGGTATTATGTAGTTAGGTATTTTATTATATTTTTAGTTATTTTGTTATATTTTTAGTTTTATTGTATTTTTAGTCGAGGTCTTCACTGGGGATATGTCTCTGGGGCTCATTGCTGTCGATCAGGGCTGTAGACATCATCTCTTGGGGCTGATCCACCATCTGATTGGATACAGACTGAGAACAGAATAAGAAAGAAACAGACAAATATTAGCGTAGATGCCATTCTTCTTACGATGTAATGAATACATCATGTGTTATGGGGAGTGTTCTCGGTTCCGGTTGATCTCATTAATGCAGCCTAACAATCCTTTAACGGATTTGAATAATAGAAGTGTAGTAGTATGTTATGTGTAAGCCAGGTTAAAGAGATGTGTCTTTAATCTAGATTTAAACTGACAGAATGCGTCTGCCTCCCGATCAGTGTTAGGTAGATTGTTCCAGAGTTTGGGTGCTAAATAGGAAAACGGGGAGTCCTTGCTCCATCTCTCCATCCATCTACTGTAAAAAGGTTGAAGACACCGGTCGAAACATTTCTTACTTTAATATTATAATACAGGCTTTTCAACCTTTTGACTGTGTTATTTTCTTTATGTGTTACATTTTTCATGTAGTTGAACTGCTGGCCAAGTAAAATATAGATACATATATTCTTTTCTCATTACGAGTTAAACATTAATCCACCTGGTATAAAATATCAAATCAGTATCAGATTGCTTTCCATTTTCCACCATTGTCTCTATACAAGCAGCCATCTTCTTCTTCTTCTTGTACGTTTAATTACAGTTGACAAACCAATTTATGGTGTATTACCGCAACCAACTGGACTGGTTTGTGAAGCATCAATGGGAAAAATAAAAATAAATAAATTCTACTTTTCGCTACTTTTATTCATGTGTTCTTCAGTTCTTCCTTTTATTTTTGCTTTACTCAGTGGAAGTAGTGCTTCAGTGGTCTTATGTTGCATTGCCTGTTCGGCCAGTTTTTCAACTATTTCCACATCCCCTATCCTATAAAGCCCTTCGCTTGCAGTCCACAGACAGATGCTATCTGGCTACTGAAACTGATTTGTGTTTTGCAGTCTGCATCTTGATATAGCCTAATAATGTCCTATAGCATTCTGTATCTGATGCTGTTTGTGTTCTGTAACTTCAGCAGTATGTCTGATGCACAGAAGGAGGAGAAGAAAGCACTAAGTGGCAGGAGGGAGTCTTTAGCTGTGGAGAGTGGTGCTGCCGGGAATCAGCAGTCCTGCCTCATCACAGGTCTTTACCCGCTGTTGGCAGAGCTGAACTCCACTCTTCAGTCTCTGAAGGCCAGCGTGGACCAGGGACAGTTTAGGAGAAAAGGTACAGTAAGGGCTGGTTCACACAGATCACATTTCTACTTTGAAAAACGCGAGACACGCGAAGTGGAATGGGGGAAAAAAACACAAGGTCGAAAGATGTGAAATTAAACAAGAAAAACCATACAAAAGTAGCGTAGTGCAATGAAAAAATGTGTTCTGTCAGTGTGTGAACCAGCCTTTTAAAAGCATACCGAACAGTTAGCATTCAAAACTTTTTATGCATAGTTACAAAATTGTAAAGCTGTCTTCGCGTGCTATCGGAAACTTCCTAATAGCCACTTCTGAAGTTATAATACGAGTTTGCCGTGTTCATATGCTTTGTTGTCGGAAAGAACAGAAATCATGGTGGACAGCCTATTCGTTCTTGCCTGTTTTTTTGGGGAACTTTTATTTAAGCCAAAAGGTACAGATTTAGAAGATATTTAGTCAATATCTGACAGGTTTTGGATAAAATGAAGCGTCCCATTCATTGGTAACAATTTGGTAAACTTAGTTGTTTTATTATTTGCTTTATAAATAGAATTGGAGTTGGTAGCCATATAAACATTCACAGCGCTATCTAGGTATTCAGCTGGCTGACGATTCCTAAATTTCAATACATACAATATGCGTTAAATGGTTACGTATATACGTAAATATACATGACTGTAATGGCAGGAGAAAGCAATGTAGATGTTGTGAAAATAAAACAAAACAAATAAAACTTTAAATTACTACTGCTAATTTTCTCTCCTCTGCCATATTTAAAGTTTATGGCTCACCCAACTCGAAAACTCGGGTATCAAAATTATTCCCAGCTGTAAATATGACTAGGCAGGCCGTTCATGTCCAATTTGTGACTAGGAAACTCGTATTTATGATCATTCCGATAGCACGTGAAGGCAGCATTAGTTACAGTATTGTGTCGAATCAATGTGATTTATGATTTATCACACAGAAGAACATAACATAGCATTTGCTACTACACTTGGAAACAAAGGAGATGTTGGGCCCTTCAACGCAAATGTCCCACTGGTTTACGAAAAAGTCTTTTTGAATGCTGGGTCATGTTACAACACAGGCACTGGTATGTGGTATTTACCTTGTATCATCTTGCGTATTAAATGACACTCTGAACCCTACAGTTAAGTAATTGTGCAGTTATCACAGCATGTTTCCAGACATGTTATATGACAGTTAATTGTTGGCTATACTATTACAGGCATTTTCACAGCCCCTGTTAAAGGAGTCTATTTCTTCAGTCTTTCTGGACATAACAAGACATCCAAACCCATGGCTCTAAGACTCTTTAAAAATGGAGAGCCAGTGATAGGTGTATACAACCATCCTCTAACTGATGCAGGTGTCCGGTATGAATCATTGTCTAATTCAATCACTTTGATGCTGGAGAAAGGAGATCAGGTCTTCGTGCATCTCTTGGCAAATACATGGGTGTTTGATAATATTGATAATCTAACTCTATTTACTGGCCATTTGGTCTTTCCTCTTTGACCATCTTATTACGGTTTTCCCTAATTGCTTTGGATCAAATTGTGAATTATCTTTTATTTTTTCAAGTTCAAGTTTCTCCCAGATTTTAATAATTGCATGTGCTTTGGTACATATCTGGAAAAGCGTAACAATCAACAATCAACAATCAAGTTTGGAAGCATTTTTGTGGAGCTTGCCTGCCTGGATGTCATTTTGTGTCAAATGTCTGTTCAATACAGTATATGTAACTTTACATTGAAGGATCCTTAGATCCTCACATGCAAATTGTGTGTGTTATGTTTTTAATTTTCATGTTTTTTCATTCATTTATAATAATTTATTTACATAATCATTTTATAATCATTAGTCATTCATATGATTTATTATTTGATCATTTTTATTATTTGATTATTTTTATCATTTATCATTTTATTATGTTTGTTTATTCATTTATTCATTCATTCATTCCTTATGTACTTTTATTGTTTATTCATTCATTCATTCATTCATTCATCCATTCATTCATTTATGTTTCTATATTTTATATTTTATATTTCTTATTAATTTTTCCTTGCTTATGCATTTTCATTGTTGTTCACTCTCATACTTGTGGGGTTTCATGAACTGTTTTGTCTGTATGAATATGAGATAGATAAGGGGGAATGTTTATGGAAAACCAAGGTTTATGGGATGTTGCTGCGAAGCAGTTTTGGTATAACAGTACATGTTGAATTTGTGCTGGTCAGACAAAGTTTGAACACTGAGACATACGCAATTAAGATTGTTACTTTTTACCATCATTACTTCGTCTCCTGCTTCTGCTCTTCTCTGGCTATTCTCGGTCAACGTCTTGACTGACAGAAGACTGTTAAACACTTGTTTTGGGTATTTTTGGATACCAGACAAGACTTGCTGTTAACAGGGTTTGGGTATCGACAGCACTGCTGACTAGTTGTTCTGTTACCGGACAAACTGATATTTTCTGATGGGATCTGGCATCCGGGGCTGGATCCTAAATATTATCTGGCGTGGAGACCCGATCTAACAACATGAAAGAAATGTATAAAAATGAACATGCAAATGTGAATTTCCTGTTTACATGTAACTTTGGCACAAAAATAAATATATAGTATGCATGCGAATAAGCAAATTCTTTGTTCTGTGTACTACAGTATTGAGTTTCCCCAGTAAACTTTTCTCCAATGCTGAAATCTGAACATTTTAATTTAGTGGCATTCGCCAACTTACTGACACAATAACTAGGTTTAGAAGAATGAATGAAATGTTTTGGGTGAGTAACTATACATTTTGCACACATATAATGTTGTGATGTCCCATAAAACAGCTGTGACAAATGCACTTAAAATTTAGGGTGAAAACAATTTTGAAGAGGACTGTATGAAAAGCTTTTGAAAGTGAATAATAAGTTTTATTTTGGCTCCTTAAGTAAAATCAACTGACATTTAAAAATATTTCATCCACAAATTTCATTGGTAAAAATGAAAAGCTTAAACAACACTTCTTATTTGTAATGTGAAAGTTTATTTTCGCCAGTACTATTTTTTTTTTTTTTAAAGAGAGAAACTTTTATGATCCCTCCTGTTTTTGAAAAAACAATTACCATTAGAAGTCTAAATGTATGACCTCAACTGCACACTGAAATTGAAATGTGGTATTATTATTTTTTGTGTGTGTGTGTGTGTAATATGAAATGTAAGCATTGTCATACAATAAATAGGGTGATTCCGTGTCAAATCAGCCAAATGTCCCAAGCTGAATTTTTACAGGATACAGAGCATCATTATTTTATTTTTTACAAATAAATTGATGTTTATTAGTAAAATCTGTTGACTTACTATACATTAATTGGAAAATGAAAAAGAGTTTAATCTGGCTACACAGTCATGGGTGAACACTGGGCTAGCAACGCTGCCCCATGGAGTGACAGTCTTGAGAATCAAAGAAGTGTTTTCTTGCCTATCCAAACATGCTGGGCTCTGCCATTGAGAAAATCCAGTTTCCAGTTGCAAATCCTAGAGTTAGTAGTTTCTGTATTAGTTTGGATGGAATACCAGTGTTCAAGCTGAGCTGTTGTCAACAAAAAGTAAACTGGCATAGCAGTTTGTTTGTTTTTCTATTTTAAGTGGGTCAGAGTGGTATGCAGCACAAGTCATATGTCATCAGTAGATCTGTTATGTTATGGTCCAGAGTGCCTGGGGTGATGCCTTTAATTTGTTTAAGCACTAGCCTTCCGGAGCACTACTGTGATGGGTGTAAGTGCTATTGGCCAGTCATTGAGACCTTTGTCTTTCTTGTCTTTTCTATGAAAATCGAGCACGTTTTTTGCAATACTTTTACAAAAAAATGCTGGGTGGAGAGAATAATGCTTGTAGCATGAATGTGATATTGTTGTGAATACACATGCACAAGAGTTACAGTGCTGTCACAACAATAAACACCAAAGATGCATGACAAATAATGAAAAAAAACATGTATCAGGCAGATACAGGGGAGTCTATAGCATTTTATATTGGGGGCCAGCTGCATTTGTATTCTCCATTTGTATTTGTATACCTGCAATATTCTAAACAGTTAAGAGTTTTAAATATAAATAAAAATCAGAGGAAAATGATTTTTGTAGTCCATTAGTGGTACTGCTATCACATTAAGAAGCATTCTGTCCTTCAGTAGAGATAAGTGAAATATTTATAGGCTGTTGACAAAAGTGTCAAGTGTATTCAGAAACCACGCAGTATAACATTAACTGCCAGCAGAAGAAATAATAAGCATTTAAAATACTATACAAAGGTTTGTGTGATTATTGTGTATGGTTATTTTTTAACAAAAAGATCTGATACACAGAATATAAAGTGGCATTTGGCGCCACACTTGGATCAACAGATAACTTTGGACCCTTCAACACTCCAATCACACTGGTTAACAATAATGTCTATGTGAATGAGGGCAGAGCTTACAACCCAACCACTGGTGTTCTTATACTGAACCAGTGTTTCACACTGAAAACTTCGTTTCAAAATCAACAGTGTAATTATTTAAAATATCACTGTTCATTGTTGCGGTACTATAAAAGGTATCTTCATAGCACCTGTAAAAGGGACCCATTTCTTCAGTTTCTCTGGGCATAATTGCTCATCTAAAGTTCTGAATTTAGGACTCTTAAAAAACTGAGAACAGATGGTAATTGTTTTCAATCATCCTCTAGGTGACCAACCGCTATGACTCAAATATGTAATTCAATCTCTTTGACTCTTGAGAAAGGAGATCGTGTCTATGTGCGTCTCCGTGAGACTTCATGGGTCTTGATAATTACAGTCACCACAATTCATTTGTTGGCCATTTACTTTTCCCTCTTTGACAATCTTACTAAATTCAGTAAGCTCATTAAGTCATAACTTACATGTCTTTTTGCTTGCAAATGTAAACGTAAATGTAATTCTGGTATGTTTTCATATGCATGAAAAATACACCTTTAAAGACAAGCTGTAGGCCTGGTGAAAGTGTGGTAAAACAACTGATGTAGAACAAATACTACACTGCAGTCTAAATATTAAATCTTCAACCCTTTTAACTTGAGCAACAAGCTGAGCTAATCAAATTTCAAAATTCACTTCTGCCTAGTAATGGTGCAAAATGTTCCTGGAACAACATTCCAAGCAACCAATCAGAATTGAGGCATAACCCTAGTAAAAAAGTAATAGATTTAAAATGCATTTATTTTGTACTAAGTATAGTTCAAGTCTATTAACATAATTACTGACATATTGCTCGAGACTTACTGATATAAAAATTGTAATTAAACTTTATTTGAAGTACTACTTGTGCACAATGCACATTTCTTAATATTAAGCCTAAAATATATTTAATGTCACTATTGATGAAGATTGTATGATCTTTAAATAATATCTGTCTTTAAATGCAAAATATTTATAATGTACCTAAAGTATACTTGCAATAGTTCCACTTTAGCACAATCAAATATACCTAAGTATATCTTTAGTTGGACTTCTGCACTACTTCTGCACAGTTAAAGTGCATTAAGTACACAATTAGTTATTCCAGTTTAAGAGACTTTAAATATTCCAGTTTGGTATACTAAAAGTACAATTGCAGGGCGTTTTTATTAAACCCAGTGTGTTTCAGCGTATTTCACTGTTGTTCAGTGCACATACTGTTACAGATTTCATTCTGTATCTCCTAGAGTTTATTGGATTTGACGTCTATCAACTGTGTCTAAAGATGAATTTTGTTATATATGATTCAGTATCAAATGTAATGTTACTGTGCATTGTGTCAGATTCATTTGGTGTGTAACACCAGAGATTTTCTGTGATTCTTTTGTAACAACTTTTGGATTTGAATTTGAATTAGGCATCGGTTTTTTTTAAATCTTTTGTTACATTAAACTTTGCTCTCATCGACCACTGTCATTTAATCAATACAGCAGTCAGAATAAACCCCAAGAAAAACCTGTTTTGTTTGTTGCTAAGGGACTGGAATCACTGGTCTAGAAGGGGACATCGCCATCTGAGGCCAAAGGTCAAGAGCGTGCTTTCGACTAAGCCTGTTACGTGTGCCCTGCAAGAAGAGGAAGAAGTGTTATACAGACATTCTCTGACACATATCCTTTGAACTGAGAAACAGAGAGCATTTAGCAAAGACTTCGTGGTGGTGAAAAAGACTGTGAAAAGACTTTTAAACTTCCATCAACATGTCACAACCGGAGGAAGAGGCTGCGGTAGTACAGGGTGTGGCTAGCACACGGGGTACGGGTAATGTGCAAGAACAGATACAAGAGCTCAGCAGACAGCATGCTGAAGCTATGGCAGCTATTGCCAACCTGAGTAGAGAACCAACTATGTCCTATGTGTATGTGCCCAGAGAACGTAACATTCAGCCCTTTAGTGGCGATCTTGGCAAAGACGGTAGAAATGTGGATGAGTTTATTGAAGAGGTGGAAAGAGTACTGCTCGTAAGAAACCAGACACCTGAAGACCAAGCTGATTTTGTTCTTTCCCTGCTAAAAGGTGCTGCTGTGGAAGAGGTTAGGTTAAGGAAGGAGGGTCAGTCTCCGCGAACCGAAGACATCTTTTTCTACCTTAGGGAGGCCTTTAGGGAAAAGCGTAGTCCTGCCCAGCTATTGCAGACATTCTATACCCGCCAACAGTTGGAAGGCAAAGATCTTCGTGTGTACTCTCATGCCAGTCACCTGATGCCATTGCAAATATGAATCTCGCTCTCCGAGACCAGTTTATTGAGGGAGTAAGAGATGCTGCACTCAGGAGAGAGCTCCGTAAGTTGGTGAGGGACAAGCCACAGTCAACTTTGATTGAAGTGAGAGATGAAGCTTTAATGTGGTCTCTTGAAGACCCCAAATTGCGTGCTAGTAAAGTAGCCCTTAACCGCAGTGTAAACTCTGAAGCTACAGAAGCCCAATGCGCAGCCATGGTAATGCCTGCAACGAGCTCTGTTACGCTTGACGAAGTTTTAAAAGTAGTGGCGGAGCAAGGCAAAGCCATTGGGGAGTTAACTCAAGCTGTTCAGAAATTGACTCTACACTGCACTCAGCCTGAATCAGTGAATCGGACTAGATCTAAGATGCAGCCACGTTTTACTGATGACGGCCAGCCTATCTGCTTTAAGTGTAATGGGGTGGGGCACATAGCCAAAAACTGTGTGAGAAAAAGCAAACCAGTCATCAAGGAGGATGTTTCACCCATGTTTTCCAACAGATACAGAGTGCTAATAGATTGGAGAAACGGACTGTTGCACGGATAGCTGGGAAAGAGACAGTGCACATACCTGCTTTATCAGTTTCAACTCTAATGGTCCGGGGAATGAAGAGTTTGTTACCCGAGTGCTCCTCAAACCTGTTGTTGGAGCCTGGGAAGTCACCTTTACCTGGGGGCTTGATCGTGGTACCTTCCCTTGTGTCCGCTGCAAAACCGTTGTTCCCGGTTCAAGTCATAAATCTTTCCCCAGAAGATGTATGGTTGCAGCCCCGCACCCGGCTGGGTACTTTTTCTCCTGTTGAGGCTGTAAATCCAAATGAGTGTTGTGAAGTAAAGTTCCAGAGAATCTCGGCTGGAGTGGAGGAGGTCATTGTAAACAAAGAAGATATACAGGGATTGGCGAATAACCTACCAGACTTTCTTAGCAAGTTGCACCTAGGCGGTACTGCCGAGCAGCAAGCAGAGCTAAAAGCTTTGCTACTGAGGTATGTTGATGTGTTTGCGTTGAATGATGAGGACCTGGGGTTTTCTGACACAGTGCAGCACGAGATCCATCTGGTTGATGATGTTCCAGTTTCTCAGCCTTATCGACGCATTCTGCCAACTCAGTATGGTGAAGTCAGGGAACATATCACAAAGCTACTTAAGAAGGGGGTTGTCCAACCAAGTAATAGTGCATATGCATCACCAATAGTACTTGTAAGGAAGACAGATGGTAGTCTAAGACTATGTGTCGATTACAGACAATTAAACTCAAAGACTAAACGAGATGCCTTTCCTTTGCCTCGTATAGACGAGAGTTTTGATGCATTGAAAGGTGCAAAGTTCTTCTCAACCATTGACCTGGCTAGCGGGTATCATCAGGTAGCAGTACGTGAGCAAGACCAACCAAAGACTGCATTCACTACCCCGTTTGGTATATTTGAATACTCTCGTATGCCCTTCGGGGTCTGTAATGGACCATCTACGTTCCAGCGTCTCATGCAAACTGCTATGGGAGACTTAATCTTCCAGATCATGCTCGTCTATCTGGACGATATTCTTGTATACTCATCTTCTTTCCAGGAACATCTCCAGAGACTAGAGGTTGTTTTCAGTAGATTGAAGGAAACAGGACTCAAGGTTAAGCTTGAGAAATGCTATTTTCTGCAGAAAGAGGTGAAGTTCTTGGGTCATCAAATATCAGCTCAAGGCATTGGTACCAACCCTGGAAAAGTCGAGGCAGTGAAACATTGGAAAATTCCTAGTACAGTAAAGGAGTTAAGATCGTTTTTAGGGTTCTGTAGTTATTACAGAAAGTTTATTGAAGGTTTCTCCAAAATCGCCGGTCCTCTTCATGATCTGGTGAACTTGTGCTTGAGACAGCAGGGTATTGTGAGAAAGCTCGAGTTCTGTTCACTGTGGTCAACAGAGTGTCAGACAGCCTTTGAGCTGTTGAAGGAGAAGCTTACATCGGCCCCGATATTAGGCTATGCAGACTTCTCTCTTCCGTTTATAGTGGAGACTGATGCTAGTAGTGAAGGTCTGGGGGCAGTCCTCTGCCAGCAACAGGGTGACTGTAAGAGAGTCAAGTCAAGTCAAGTCAAGTCACCTTTATTTATATAGCGCTTTTAACAATACGGATTGTGTCAAAGCACTTAACAGTATCAAATTGGAGAACAGAGTGTCAGTAATGTATAATGACAAGATTAAACACTCAATTTTCAGTTAAAGGCATTTCATTATTGAATTCAGAGACGTCATTGTCTAGCTCAGTTTAGTTTAAATAGTATCTGTGCAATCAAATCGACGATAATCGCTAGAAATTAAGTGTCTCCAACTGAGCAAGCCAGAGGCAACAGCGGCAAGGAACCAAAACTCCCTCTGTGACAGAATGAAGAAAAAACCTTGGGAGAAACCAGGCTCAGTTGGGGGGCCAGTTTTCCTTTGGCCAGACAAAACCCGCAGTTCAATTCCAACCGCAGCCATGTCAGATTGTGTAAAGGGCTTATCTGATTCCCGTGGTCTTGTCCCGATGGGGCATTTTAATTTATAATTTAATGTATTTGTTATATTTGTGTTTTATTCATTATTTTGAAGTTTTTCATTTATATGATTTATACATTTGTTATAATTATAATGTATAGTTTAATGCATTTATTGTTTCTCGGTCTATTTTTATAATATATATATTTGTTTGTTTATTTTAATTTATAGTTTAATTCATTTAATATATTTCTGTTGAATATTTTTTTATATATTATACTATTTATTATTTTAAAATGTATTTATTCATTTTTCATATTTGTATATTATTATGTCTTAATTAAAATTTTAAATGTATACATTTATTATATTTATATTTTTATATTAGAGTGATTGCATATGCTAGTCGAAGGCTACGCAATGCTGAGAAGAATGACCGGAACTATAGTAGCATGAAACTTGAACTATTAGCTCTTAAATGGGCTGTTTCAGAGAAGTTCCGGGGGTATTTGCTTGGCTCCAGATTTGTAGTTTTCACAGATAACAATCCGTTATGTCATCTGAAAACTGCAAAACTGGGTGCTGTTGAGCAAAGATGGATGGCTCAGGTAGCGATTTTTGATTTTGAGGTTAAGTACCGACCCGGAAAACACAATGTTGCAGCGGACGCCATCTCTAGGCAGCCATTAGCAGGGGAGCCTGCTAATCTGGAAGACCTAGAATATGACGATTGTATTGCCATTTGTAACGTGGTCTACAAGGGTACGCCGTTAGACCCAGAATTACTGTCAGCTGGGGATCAGTGCTGTAAAGTTAGGCAGATCCGTGCTTTAGAATGTGGAGCCAGAGAGGAAGGGACTAATTCCTAGTCCTTGAGAGTGTCCATGATAAAATGGGACACCAGGGTATCGAACGCACACTCAACCTGTTGAGACAGAGATGCTTCTGGGTTGGCATGTATGAAGAGGTTGAGAGCTGGGTCAAAAAGTGTCAATGGTGTATTTTAACCAAGATGCCGCAGCCGAAAATCCATCCCCCTATGAAGCCATTCCTAGCCTCAAGGCCTTTGGAGGTGGTGGCCGTGGATTATACAGTGCTTGAACCTGCCTCAGATGGTCGCGAGAATGTATTGATTGTAACCGATGTGTTTACTAAATTTACACAGGCGTTCCCCACCAGAGATCAGCGGGCTGACACCACAGCCAAGATTTTACTTAAAGAGTGTTTCATGAAATATGGGGTGCCAGAGAGGTTACATTCGGATCAGGGAAGAAATTTTGAAAGCGAGGTGATAGCTGAGTTGTGTCGACTGTATGGAGTGAGGAAAACACGCACGACTCCTTACCGCCCACAAGGCAATGCACAGTGCGAACGATTTAATAGAACACTTCACGAGTTGTTAAGAACCCTTTCTCCCGAAAAGAAAAAACGTTGGCCAGAACATCTCCCTGAGTTGATTTATGTATACAATGTAACCCCACATGCAACAACCGGGTACTCACCCCATTTCTTGCTGTTTGGTGCAGAACCACGTCTTCCCGTTGATGCTCTTCTAGGCCAGGAACAAGCTGTAGATAGAAGACAGGATTGGTTAGTCATTCACCAAAGCAGACTCAAAGAAGCTCATGAAAGAGCAAGAAAATACGCGGAGCAGATGGCTGCTGAACGGCTTGGTCCATTAAATGACAAGGTTTACTGTCCTACCATTAGTGTTGATCAAACAGTGTATTTGCGTCACCGACCTGCGGGCAGAAACAAAATACAGGATGCGTGGGCTCCTACAGTATATCGGGTTGTAGAAGTACAGGGCACCACGTATACGGTTGAGCCTCTGGAGGGAGGTCCACGTAGGAGAGTCCACCGAGTTGACTTGCGCCCTTGTGTGAATTCTGTTGCTGAGCCGGTGGCAACAGAGGGTAGTTTGGAAGCTCCAGCAGCTCAGATTCCCCCTGAGGAGGGGGAAATTGAAGATGTTGACCCAGAGTGTGTGGTATTGGAAGAGGTCACCTGGCCTCCTCGTCTGGAAGAGACAAGAAATGTAGATGTCTCCAGGTCAGCAGAGGAACCGTTAGCTGTTGAATCTGATCTTGTTCAAGATGGTGGGGAACAGCATGCATCTGAATCAGAACAATCAAGGGAACACGTCCCTGCCCCTGTAGTAAACAAACATTTGTCTAAAAGGCCTGTTCCCACACCCAGAAAGACTAACCGAGCAAATGCCGGTATGCATTCTAATCTGTTTCATGAGCCAAGATCAACATGTAATTCTGTTTCATTCAGTCCTGAAGTTTTTTCCCAGGTCTTGACAAGCCTTGGTACTGTGTTCTTCAGAGAAGCTGTTAAGGAAGTTAAGAATATGCACCAAGTCATTGAGGACAATGATTTCTTAGCAGGGGAGGATGTGGCCAGATTGTAAAACTAGGTACTGTTTCTGTATTATGTTTCAAAAATGTTCGTGGCTCCTTTAAGAGATTCTCTTTCTCTTCTCCAGAGATTGTTTGTGTACTTTGGATGTGTGCACGTGGTTAAAGAAGCCATTTTCATGGTGTAACAGAGCTCCACGCTGTAGTGCTCCCATCGATCTAATTTACCATGTGTTAAAATCATCTTTCTTGGTAAATATCATTCTAACGTATTTAATATGCACAAATATGTTACGAAACTAAGTCTAGAAAAACATTTGGTGTGTAAATTTCATTAGATGCAAGTGGATGTGACCCGTGTGTGACGAGTGGATCTCGTGGTTAATGGTAACAGATTTGGGTACGTAAGTTCCATGATATATCATATAAATGTCTACATTGTGTCAATTAGTTAAGCTACATATCCCTGTTACGTGACTATACGTATGTGTGATTTGATGTGTATGTCCGATAATTCATGGGTAATCTGTGTAATGAAGGTAAAATGGCTTTGTTAACGTGCTTTCAATTCTCTTGTGCCTTAGCCACTACCGTATTCCAGTTTGTTTCTACTATATTTTTTTATTATTTGTTTTTCTCTTGGTGATTAGTTTAAACACAGTGTGTTGCAGTGTGTTTCACTTTTGTTCAGTACACATATTGTTACAGATTTCATTCTGTATCTCCTAGAGTTTACTGGATTTGACGTCTATCAACTGTGTCTAAAGATGAATTTTGTTAAATATGATTCAGTATCAAATTTAAAGTTACTGTGCACTGTGTCAGATTTGTTTGGTGTGTAACACCAGAGATTTTTTGTGATTCTTTTGTAACACCTTTTGGATGAGTTTCCAAAACCCATTTGAATTAGACATAATTTTTTAAAAAATATTTTGTTACATTAAACTTTGCTCACATCGACCGCTGTCATTTAATCAACACAGCAGTCAGAATAAACCCCAAGAAAAACCTGTTTTGTTTTCGGTGTGTTCTTCATAGTTCACCCGGTTACAAATACTTACCATTTCGGCTATAATCCTGTCTTTTGGTGGTTATTTCCCTCATCTCACTGCAACACTGGCTCAAGAGCAAACCTAGTCCTCTGATCTGGTCCGAGACATTAAGATGTGGTTTACACATAGATTTTAGAGCCACGCGGGGCTGCACATGATTTAGAAACACCCAGCAGTTTGAAAACACCCACAAAGTCAGAAACGCCCACTTTTGCTCGTCACTATGACATCAAGCAATCAGGTAACATGGTCGAAAATGCCCCTCTGCCCCACCGATCTGGTAACTGTCTTGCCAGTCTTGGCTCGAGCTCCTGGCCCTTTAATCACCGACACTAAAGTGGCTTTTCTGTCCAAAATACATTCTGATGTTCATTCATGTTTATTTCACGCTTTAAGTAAATATGAAAAGAGATCAGTTCACGTGCCGCTTGAGCTGAGGCACTACAGTGATCTGTAATGACACAAGATGGTATTTATTGTTTGAATTTCTTAAAAAATTACAAAATTTGAAAGCTGAGACCATGTTTCATACCTAAACTAACCTGCTCTGTCTTGTCTGTCGGTGTGTGGTCAGTTTCCTCTTTGCACCGCTATGTATTTTTCACTGTGTGAAAACATTATGTGTAGTGTGAGAGCAGCATGGCTTGTCAGACATAGCAACAGTAACTAAGGAGGCCGGGTTTTTGTGAAGGGTCAGTTACGATGTGGTGTGAACGCAGCTTAAGTCCATCTACTCTCCTGTCTGATTTGTTTGTTGGACAAAATGGCGGATTCGGCATTATGATTGGTCAGATCGCCTGTCAATCAAGCTGTTTGCGAAGGGTCAGTCGGCATTCTAACCTAAATTCGAGGTCATAAAAAATGTAGTCAGACTAGAATTTAATTGAAATTAAATTACTTTGTGCACTGAAAAGACCGAACACGCAGGAAACCTTCAACCACCATTAGATATTGTTGGTCCAATTGGATGGACCTTACAACAAATAATAGTGAAAGAAAATACTTTTTTTTCCTCAAACTGTCTTCTTTTTGGTGTGCTTGTCAGGGCAGACATTGTTTGAGTAATATCAGCATTTGGGTAATATCAGTTTGTGTTTGTGTAATATCAGCATGACTTGCTCAACCTTGTAACAAAAAGCAGAAATATACAATTTCGGAAGCACTTTGTTCTATGAACCTCAAACGTTCCAATCCAGACTGTAAAGTCATTTTTGACAGCAAAGTCAACAGTTTCATTATTTTTGCTTTTAGCTGGGCAGATAGCGTTAATTGTGTGTGTGGTCCTGGTATTATGGAATAAAATTAACAGTTTGTACAGTATAAAATCATTATGTCTATGGAAAGGGACAAAAAACATGGAAAACCCAACCCTAAACCTATCAGTTTAGTTTCCAATTATGTCTGTTGAAAAGTTCTATCTTCCATTAAAGAATGAAGGGGTATCTCATGTTAAACCTGTTCAAGCTCTTTCAATTTTGTACTATATTCAATATAAAAACAGCAGACTAAATGTCTTAGTTGTGCCACCTTATAGTACTCTTCTCTATCATCCCAACTGTTAAGTCAAGTTTTATATATACAGTGGCATCCAGATGTTTGGGCATAGCTGGTCAAAATTTCTGCATACAATGAAACCCCAAGAGATTTGAGCGCTCCGATAATTTTTACCAGGGTCTCAGAACATAGCTTGTCAGAGCTTTGGCTTGTTAGGTTAGCTTGAGAAAGCATGGCTTTATTCTGTATCAAACTGTTATCACTAGATGGTGCCATAATGAAAAATATTAATAAGTTCAAGTTTAGTAATTTTAACCCAGGTGGTCAAAAACAAGATCCTAAATGTTATCACTGTGACATAACATCTCTCCAGTTTAATTTTCAGATGGTTTACTTCTCATTCAGCATACAATTACAATCCAAGGTGATTTTCATAGTGCAGACTAAAAAGTTGTGAATGAGGAGGAGGTAAATGTATAGAAATGAAATGTGCAAAATGTTGGAGGTTAAGATGGTGAGATGGGAAGATGATAGTGACAATGTTAATGACAAAGACTCGTAGGCTAAACACTGTGGACACAAGACACGCTCAAACTTTAGCCCTTTTAGTACTTTTGAAAGGTTGAAGCGTCTTTAAAAGACTTGTCTGTTATGATGTAGATGCCTTCACTCTTATAATAACTGACACTACAATTACATCAGTTTTACTGATTTATGTGACTGATTTTTACTGATATTTCTTCAGCTTATTTTTAATGTTAGCATGGCACCTTTTCAGGCTTTTGAAGTATCCCTCAACTTTGATGAAGACAAACATCTGTTTTCAAACAACAGAAATGACTTGAACCTGAGAGGTTTTTATTTTTCACTACCAGAATATGTCCATTATGTATTCTCAGAGTGAAACTGGCCTGATTCCTGTTTGCCCTGTGTGTCTTATATGATTTTTTTTTTTTTTTTTTCAGTGAACAAAGATAAAATTTGTATTTTAAAAGGGGGAAATTGAGTGGCTCCTCTATTACAGAGAGCTGAGAAGCTTCCAGGAAACATCTGTTTGTATTTACCTGTCTATTTTATATTACCCTGTTTCAGAATAATTCTACAGGAAAATTTCAATAAAATATTCAATTAATTTTTTTTTTTTTCAGTTTTGCAAACATAAAACTCATGCAGGCTTTAAAACGCTGGCAAATAATGTGACGTCACTAATTTTTTTTTTCTTTTTAAAGATTAGTAGTGAGGACAGATTAGTTTAGTTTAGTTTTTAATTTAGTTTTTAATTATTTTTCATACATATAACCAATAACATGAATTTGATGTGAAGTATGATTACTATTTCATCATGCTACTGCACACTATGAACTTTAAATGCCTGATTTTGACTGTTTATTATGAACTTTCTGCTTCTTTGCTGGTGTCTGACCATACTGAAAGTGAAGCATAATTCGGTGACATATTTGGTTTATTTAAATAAATGTTTAGCATTTGATATGCTAGAGATATGGAGAGTGCTACTCTTGTTCTTAGAAAAATCATATGAGCTTATAGCTCCTTTATATTCTTCTTCACTGTGTTTTGTTTAGACTTAAACACTGTAACTAAAAAGCAATGATCTCCCTTTCTTTATGCCTATTATTTACTCTTATTAATTAAGATGTAGTTTACTTACACGTTACATCAAGCCTCCACGCCAGATAATAAAGATCCAGCCCCTGGACGTCAGATCCTCTCAGAAAATATCAGTTTTATCTGGTAACACAACAACTAGTCAGCAAAATTGCCTAATATCCTAAACACGTTAACAGCGAGTCTTGTCTGGTATCCAAAACCAGTGTTTGTCTGGTACCCAAACCCGTATTAACAGTCAAGCCAAGAAGCTGACTGAGCAAAGCCAGAGAAGATCAGAAGCAGGAGACGAAGTGATGCTGATAAAAAAGGAGCAGAGTTTATTGAATAGTTTTAGTTGCGTATGTTTCAATGCTCAGACTTCGCCTGACAAATACAAATCCAACAAGTACTGCAAACTTCTTCACAACAACATTCCATAAAACTTGAATTTCAATAAACATTCCCACTTATCTCTTATTCATGAAGACAAACAGTCCTTGAAACACAGTCAAAGACTAAACAACAATGGAAAAATAATATAAGAAAACAATAATATAAAGTAATGAAATCAATGAAATGAGTATATAAATGATTATAATAATTATTATAAATGATTATGATTAATCTGAATAATAAAATGATTAACTGCTAAATTATTATACATGAATGAATGAAAAATAAATTAATATAGAAGAAAGAAAGTAAAATGCAACACAAATGGATCAATTAAGTTCCATAAAATAATTGTTACACATTGCATCCTGCACTGGCTAAGAGAGACAAGATTCAGACATACACCAGGGGAAAATCAGAAAACCACTGAAACTGGTGTAACTTGCTGGATCATCATAAACCCAGGTGTTCGCCCAAAGTTGTGTAGACATTTGATCACCAATCTCCAGAGTGAGAACAACACCATTGCTGCCATTACCATTGGAGGAAGGTTTCCAAGCAAACACAGAGCACTGGGTTGCACCATTCTTCAAGAGACTGACAGCCATTGTGGTTCCACCATGAGAATGAGCATAAAATCTGAAGTAATAGACTCCTTTCACTGGTGCAGTGAAAACACCTGCAATGCACATGTATAAAGTAGCCACAGAAAAATATCATATTTGAACAGGATTCTGCATTTGTCATGGTATTCTCTTTACAGAACTTACCAGTATTTGGGTCATAGGCACCTCCAATATTACTAAATACTTTTTTGTAGACCAGAGTTTTCGCAGTATTAAGGGGCCCAGTATGTCCTGTTCCAGATGCCAGAAGTCCAGCTGAAAAGGCAACCTTTTTGGCTGTGAATAAACAAATAGACTGGTGTGACATGTATAATAAAATAAAATGTGTAATTTAAAATATTTAAATGTCAACAAAGTGTGCCTTTTACTTGCCATTTTTCTCCTTTTGGAGAGAATTAAGCTGTTTTTGTGAATCTTGTACTATGGTTTTCAAAGCTTTTTGAATACACAAAGGTAAGATAATGTCAAGTTAAAATTTCTTTAAAATAGTTCGTAAATTGTAGTTTTCCACAATGATGTTCAAAAAAAAAAAAAAAAAATGCAGCCACTGTTCCACCTTACCTTCATTCATGCTCAATACTTTGGCCAGTGTTTCTTCTAATTTTTGTGTCCTTTTATCCAAGTTTTTCAGTTTTTCGAGCTCAGCATAAATGTTCACATTTGATGAACAAAAATCTCCTGCAAGTGAACTCCCAGCACAGAGCAGCAGTAGCGTTTGTACCACCACCATCTTCAGTTGTTTTTCAGGTACACAAATTACTCCTGTAATTATTCCACAATTCAGCTTCATATGGCAAATGCTGTTACAAAAGCTTTAATACTTTTCTTAAGGTTGAAGAAGTTTGTAAATATTTGTACTTTAGATTGATATTGTAGGGTTTTGTTTATTTCAGTTATCCATTAGAACATGTCAGATGAAGTATTGAGTGCACTAAAAGTAAATTTTCAGCATAATAATAAGATTATTAACTACATGGAGGCCTATTATTAATCACTATAAATAAGTCAAATCTGACCTAAATTATAAGCACATTAAAATACTTACAAGCTCTTCAGGTGGTCACAAAGCATCATCTGATGTCGCTGTCATTGTTAGGGATATTTAAAGATAAGTTAGTGACCTCCCCAAATGAGGTCATACAGACTGGGAATGCCCCCTTTAAAAACGCCTGTTAAATGTGGTTTTCTGTACTTGCCAAGTTCCTATTCTCTTCACTTTTCATGCATGGCAGCTTGCTTTCTGCATACTACTTATAAAGTTGTTCCAAAAATGTTCTCTTCTCTACTTTGAGCATGAATAGTCATCTGTAGAGTGATATATGTAGAGCAGCTTCATCCTTATAACTTTGACCTCACATTATTATTATTATTAAGCACAATTACATTTATTTCTGGTGTAATGGGGTATTTATAAAGTTTGGTGATTCAGATAGTATCATTACAGTGTCTGTGTATTCTGTTGATGTACTTGCATACTTCCCATTTAAAGGGGTGGTTGACTGTTTTTTTTCTAGGCTTGATTGTGTTTATGGGGTGCAGTCTAACGTGTTAATGCTTTGTTTTAAAAAAAACACATTATTTTTCACATAATTTACCTTTATTCTACACCGCTCTGTCCCTTCTCTTATGAACGCGCTGATCATTTCCTGCTTTTATGAAGCCCCTCCCTCAGAAATAGGCGATGGGCTCTGATTGGTTAGCTAGTCCAGTGTATTGTGATTGGCTAAACCGCCTCTAGTGCGTGTCTAAACGTCCCGCCCCTCAGCTCAGCGGCATGTGCTCCGGTTGTATTGTAAACAATGGCGTCGTCTATATTGCTTATCAATTTGAGCCCGATTGAGACGCAGAGGATATTAGTGAAGAGGATCGCGCAGAACCTGTGCAAGCACGGCTCTTAATGGTATGTTTTTTTGTTTGTTGTTGTCTCATACTTTTAGATACGCTGTTATTTCTAAATGCTACTGCTTCTGTTAGCTTTTAATTCACGGTTTTATCCTGATTAAAACTTTAATACAGTACGGCAACCGCACGCGCGTCCATGCATAACACTTGTCATAGCTATGTGAAAATAAGTGTATAAATGGAACAGTTCATTGCTTGAGCTGATCTGGTGATCTGAATGAGAGATTGAGAGAGAGAGAGAGAGAGAGATGCAGAGTGTGTGTAGAGCAGGGGGTCACGAGGAACAGGATTGAGAACTGCTGCTTTAGAACACTGATTTTGAAACTTGTGAATCCATTAGAATCGTTAGAAGACAGAATCGCAATTCATATATGAATAGATTTTTACGTGCACCCCTAGTTTTCTTCCTCTTCTCGCAGCGCAACATGGCCTCACCCCCTTCGTTGCGTGTTCCCAGTGGTGAGGTTTATTTGGGCTAGTGACGTAACGAACCCAGGAAGTAACTCGTTGTAGTCCCTACGAGTCATTTTTGTAGGCATTAAACTGCCAGAATTTTAAAAGACGATATCTCTGCTTGCATTGAACTTTCAGCGCAGCAACTTTGCAGATATTGTTTATGCTCAAACAGCAACATTACACACTAACTAACATTAAAAAAGTGAAATCGCAATCAACCACCCCTTTAAGAGGGTTGAGGCTAGAAGGGATACAGCTACGGCTACCCGGGCTTACTGGGCATGTGCACATCAATATTGCATCATTTTTGTCACATTGAACAACAATAATTGCCATATTTTCATTATCTTAATGAGAATGAGAATGAGCTTTATTGGCCAAGTATGTTTGCACATACGAGGAATTTGTTATAGTGACAGAAGCTCTACAGTGCAACAGAAAGACAGCAACAGGACAGGACACAGATAATAAAAGAATAGTAAACAAATATACAAATAGGCAATGTACAAAACAGCAAAACACAATATATAATATAGACAATTATGTGTGTGCAGGTCTGATATGTGCAAATATGAAACAGGGAAAAAAAAAAAAAAAATGAGGGGTAGAATAAAAATTTTAAAATAATAAAATAAAAATTTAAGGGGTAGGTTTTGGGTCGGGGTAGGTGTAGGCGTCAATAAAACACAATCTAATAGGTAGCAAATTGAATTTATTGTTACATTCCGGCCGTAGCTATATCCGTTCTAGCCACAACCCTTTAAGAGTTACAGCAAACTATATGAAGTTTGTTAGTCATGCACTGGCTCAAAATGTGTCTTTGCTCAGCAGGTATGTTCTTTCAATTGTGATTGGCTAATTTTTTACTTATTCCTGCCCTTGTGAGTATAATGAGAATGCTGATTGGAGAAAATAGAGGGGAAAAGAGAATTGACGATTGAAAAGAGAGGTCTGTTGTTCCTCTGTAAGTTTTAAGCCTAAAATAGAGTATCTAACTGCTGGCTAAGAGTGTTAAATGGACATTTTTGGAGTAATAAGTGTTGTGATCACTTTTGCTCATTTGGTTGGTGTTTTATCCACCTTATTTTTCGATGTGGAAGTAAGCCTTTTTCTGTGAATGTGCGAGACTTCCGTTCATTACCCACTGTAGCGAAATAAGAAGAATAACAAAGTGCAGTAAACACACTACAAACCAGTGTGTTCATAGTTAAGATAATACATTAAAATAATAAGGTAAGACACCAGTTTGCAATATCAAACAGCAAATCAAGTTGCTTTGTACAGCTAAAAATAGATAGAATGACACCAGAACCCAGAACCATTAAATTTACAAATACCAATCTTATAGAAAAAATAAGGTGGATACTCTGTACAAGAGTTTAATTTATGATCTGTTTTCTTCTGAGCTGATATTCTGTTATTTTTTTTGGCTTATACGAGTGAAGAGGTCATTTGCTCTTTCAAGGCCCCCACATTTCACCCACATGTCATCCAAGATGTTCATGTCTTTCTTTCTTCAGTTTAAAAGAAATTAAGGTTTTTGTGGAACATATATATATATATATAGAGAGAGAGAGAGAGAGAGCCTATATTTATTTATTTATTTATTTATTTATTAAGAAAATAACAGATCGTCTCACTATATAAGAACCTTATTCCTCAGCTGGGATCGTGTATAGCCCTTTGAAGCTGCACTGAAACTGCAATTTGGACCTTCAACCCGTTGGTCCCCGAATGAAGTCCACTATATGGAGAAAAATCCTGGAATGTTTTCCTCAAAAACCTTTCTTTTTGACTGAAGAAAGAAAGACATGAACATCTTGGATTACATGGGGGTGAGTAAATTATCATGAAATTTTAATTCTGGAGTGAACTAACTTTAACCCTTTCACTGGTGAGATTAAAATATTCTAGCGGTCCCCCCGGAGTGAGTTTTTTTTAAAGGGATCCCTGGATATTAAGACATGAATAGCTTAATATAACGTAAATGATGTCTCTTACTGAAATATGTAGTAGAAAACTCATGAAAGATATATGTTATTAAAAAAAAAAATCAACATTGTTTTTGGACTATGGGGGGCGCCATTATTTGTTGTGCACAGTACATTCTGCGTCGATGACATCAAATGGTTGCAATGGTCACCAACGCGTGAAACCACCGTTTGAATTTGGCAGTAATGTGACATCACCAACGTTCTAAATCCCATATATGGGACCGTACTCCCAGGGGCATGGAAATAAAAATCCCATATGTGGGACCGTACTGCTCAAAAGGTTAAGCTGTGTGACTGGTGTGTGTGTGTCCGGGCCCATGCATGTGTAATGACTGCTAATATTTACTTTCCACTAATTTGTAAGAAGTGAGATTTGGTGTTTTATAATATTGTTTGGGCTACCGAAATGAGGTAAGTGTATTCTGAGGAACTGATTTTCCTATGTCAATTTAAACTCTGTCTTTTTTTGTTCCCTGTTGGCTACCAGTTTATTGTTTTTTTTGTACAGTTTATATGAACTTTATTCATATATATGATATCTAATTTTCTGAGAATGTGAGTTTCTGAACTACACCAGGATTTTTAAGCTCAAATTTAAGACTTTGTAAGACCTGCACAAATAAAATTAATACCATGTGAGCAGGGTAGGGCAATGTCTATATTAATATATTAAACTATAAAATGACTGTAAAAAGCATGATTTACAATTCAGATAGAAGTTTTCACAAAAACCTTCAGCCTTTGAAACATTTTTAGGAAAATGGATGAAAAAGTATTTATTATTATATTAATTTAAAGAATGATCAATAAATTATTATATTAATTGACATAAATACATTTTATTGCTTCGATTTTTAGAATGTATTATCTTCTTATTGATCCACTAGTTCACATTTACAGCTCTGCGTGTTTGCAGGGTAAAAACATGAGTCGATGAGATCCACATTCATTCTCTGCCAGCAGGTGGTGCTTTTGGAATGGCAGTAAACAAAGCAGCACAGCACCTGACTTTGAAACCTGCAGCACTCATATTCAGTGAAATCATAGCCTTTTGAAGTTTAATCATCACATTAAGTCAAATCGCATTTCTAGTTTTTCCATCCCCAAAGTTAAGACCTCTTGAATTCATAATTGATGTTTCTTGTACAATTTAAGACTTTTTAAGGACTCGCAGAAACCCTGTTACAATTTGGGGGCTTGTCCAGGATCTTCCTTCTTGTTATCTGTTAAGAATAGAAAATACACAGATAACAAGAGCTAAGTGACATTTTAAGCTCTTATAAGTTGATCACTAATTATCTGCCTTAAGTCCTATCAAGACCTTGTGAAGTACCCCTCTTCTGCTCGCTGAACTCTCCAAGTGGTCTAAGGAGGCAGAAATTGAGGAGGCTCATGCCATAATGTTGATCGAAGTACCTGCCACTACTGAAGTGGCATTTATTGAAGATACTGTTAAAACTGTTAAATCCCTGTGAAGAGTGTGGGTTAGTGACTTGAAACTGGGTCCTGGTCATATTCCAGTGGAACTACTGCTGCCTGATAGAGAAGAATCATGGAAGGTGGTAGTGGTACTTGTTGACGTTTCAGCTTCTGAGTTCTCAAAGCTGGTTACGACATCTCGTAGCTACTACCCCTCCATCTGGCATCCTTCCATTCCATACAGTAATCATTCATTTTCATAAGGTGCGATGATGGGGATATGCTTGTCATCAATGCATCCAACCACACTGGAAATCCTGAAGGAAATTCTGATTATTGGGTTACGTCCAGAGGTCACAGAAAGATGTTATCAAGTGAATGTCATTTATCAGATTAGCCTCATTTAAACCGATTTCTACACCACTGGCCTATAGTCCTGTGAATCTCCTCAAGGACGGATTTGTCAAAATAACATAAGGTATTTAGTCTTGTTTCCATGAAGGGGGGAAAAAAAACTAATTCAAGTGCATTTTTCATATTTTGCAAATTATCTGCCAATGGGGTAAGAAATTAAAAATATTATTTTTTTCCGTTTGCGTTAAGATTATATTTCTTACATGGTGGACAATTTTACATGTTTTTCGTAAAATGCACTTAAAAGGAAAATCCCCCAGGAAACAAGACTAAATATCTTAGACTATTTTTCATCTAGAGAAAATGCATCTTAACTTAAGAATTTAGATAGGCTCTTTGTACTTGAAATAAGACAAAAATACTCAGTAAGAAAAGCAATTTTGCAGCGTGAAGGAATGAATAAGGTATTTAAACATCGCTTACTCATTAAAAAGGGGGAGGAGAGGAAAGAAACTCTGGGTTTATCAAAGAAAACCTCCAGGTTAGGTTCACAGAGTATTTTTGCCACAAAAATAAATGTATGGTATGGATATAAATAAGCAAATTCTTTTTCTGTGTACTAGACTTTCACCAGTAAACTTTTCTATAATGTTAAAATCTGAAAATTTTAATTTAGTGGCATTTGCATATTAACTGAAACAATAACTAGGTTTCAGAGAATGAATGAAATGTTTTAGGTGAGTTACTACATATTGCACACATAATGTTGTGATGTCCCATTAAACAGTTGTAACAAATGCACTTATTTAGGGTTTTAAATTTGAAAGTTAAAAAAACAGTACTAAATAATAAATAAATAAAAATAAGAGATAGAGAATTTTTATATTCTCTCCATTTTATATTTTATATTATATTTTATATAAAATATTTTATTATTTTACAGGTCTAAATAAATATATGACCTCAACTGTACTCTGAAATTGAAATGTGGTTTTGTTTGTGCAACACCAAACGTGAGCATTGTTATAGTCATTCCATATCAAATCAGCCAATTTTTTTTTTTTTTTAATTTTAGTCTTTAGAAGGATTCACAGCATCATTATTTTATTTACAAAGAAATTGATGTTTATTATTAAAATTTGTTGACTTACATTAATTGGAATGGAATTAGAGCTGAATCTGGCTGCATAGTCATGGATGAACAGGGTATACAGTAATGGGCTAGCAACGCTGCCCCATGGAGTGACATTCTTGAGAATCAAAGAAGTGTTCTATTACCTATCCAAACATGCTGGGCTCTGCCAGTGAGAAAATTCAGCATCCAGTTGCAAGTCCTAAATTTAGTAGTTTCTGCATTAGATTGGATGGAATACCAGTGTTCATGCTGAGCTGTAGTCAACAAAAAGTAAACTTTTTTTTTTTTCTTTCTTCAAGTTTGCCACTGTGGTATGCAGCACAATTCATATGTCATCTTCAGTAGATCTGTTATGTTAGTAGTGATGTCTTTAATGTGTTTAAGCAACAGCCTTAAGTGCTATTGGCCAGTAGTCATTGAGACTGAACTTTGTCTTTCTTGGGAACCAGAACGATGGTGGTGTGTTTAAAGCAGGTGGGTACAGTTGATGAGAGAGATGATAAAAATGTCTGTAAAAACAGCAGCTAGTTGGTCATTGCAGATTTTTAGAACACAGCCCGAGATTGCATCTGGTCCAGTGGCATAATGATGATTCTCTGAGAACGTGTTAGTATGGTTTCACACACCCTTGAAAAAGGACAGCAACACTTTATATGTGAAAGAGCTCTTGCAAAAGAGTGAGCATTGTTTGTGAAAAACTCTTTTGTAAGCGCACAAAGGTATTTCATAAACAATGTTCTCTCTTTTGCAAGGGGTCAGTTGCAAGTACAGTTGAGGTCAGACCAAAATCCTACTTCTCCCACTGCACATTTTAGAGTGGCCTTTTATTGTGGCCAGCCTAAGGCACACCTGTGCAATAATCATGCTGTCTAATCAGCATCTTGATATGCCACACCTGTGAGGTGGATGGATTATCTCGGCAAAGGAGAAGTGCTCACTAACACAGATTTAGACAGATTTGTGAACAATATTTGAGAGAAATAGGCCTTTTGTGTACATAGAAAAAGTCTTAGATCTTTGAGTTCAGCTCATGAAAAATGGGGGCAAAAACAAAAGTGTTGCGTTTATAATTTTGTTCAGTGTGTTTGTGTGTGTATATATATATATATATATATATATATATATCATAATTGCGATGGGGGGCCCTGCAGTAAGTCATAGCCCCGGGGCCCAGTGAGGTCTTAATGCGGCCCTGACTCCAGGGGTCATATATTGGATCTTATATGTACATCTGGCTTATATAATATTCTTGTTAGTGGAACTGATTTTGCTTTTTCAGATCACAAACTACTAAACTTCAGTTTTAGTTTTCCAGTTTCTACATCACCTGTGAAAGAAAAATGCTCACTTATCGTAAAATCTGTTCTGTGGATCCATCTGCTTTTTCTGATTCAATAAGGGCCTCCACCTTGTCTGATTGTTTATTATCCAACTGTCCATCAGAAATATGCAGTATCTATAATAATACCATTTCCCATATACTTGAGAAACATGCTCCTGTTAAAACTAGGTTGGTTCCATCTGCATGTTTCACCCTGGTTCACTCTGGAACTTTGAGCACTGAAAGCTATGGGACGTCACTTGGAAAAACTTTATAGGAAAACTGGACTCAGTGTGCACTCTTCGGCTTTGAAAGAACATTTGCTCAATTACCGTACAGCCCTCAATGCTGCAAGATCCTCATATGTCTCTTCTACTATTAAGAATTCCATGTGCAGGCCCAAATCTCTGTTTGCTATGGTCAACAAACTCACTAACCCTCCACAACATGTTATTTCTGGCTCTGAGGAGCTTGTGAATAACTTTTCTCATTACTTTTCAGACAAATTGAAGTCAATCACTGAATCCATTTCCAAAGACACCCCTCATACAACTGACTCAAATGTTCACTTGATGTCAGCTGACTCGGTTCACTCAACATACTCTCTTTCTGCTTTTACTCTCACTACTTCTGCTGTCACAAGAGATCTAATTGTGAAGTCAAATTCTACATCCTGCCAGACTGATCCTGCACCTATTGTTTTGCTTAAGATGTGTGTTCATGAGGTTGAACCTTTCATAAACCATATGATTAACTGTAGTTTAGCATCTGCCATTGTTCCAGCAGAATTAAAAATAGCTGCGGTGACCCCCATACTTAAAAAACAGGTTCTTGACCATTTAGACATGAACAATTATAGGCCAATCTCAAATTTACCATTCTTAAGTAAAATTCTTGAAAAAGTTGTGGCTTCACAATTACTATCTTACTTAAATGCTAATGGCCTTTTTGAACATTTTCAGTCAGGATTTCATTCATCACATAGCACTGAAACTGCTCTTCTTCATGTGGTTAATGACATTCTTCTGTCCATGGATTCTGGGTTAATAAACATCTTGATTCTTCTTGATCTAAGCTCTGCATTTGACACAGTCTGCCATGAAATACTCATCTCTCGTCTTCCTGATATCGGTATCACTGGCTCAGCTCTTTCCTCACTCATTTCTTACATAAGCATATGTAAGAAAAATATATAATAAAATACCGAACCACATAATACTATTATTGTTAGAAATTGCAACAATATAAAAATAGAAATATAATACATTTCTACATTTAAAATTTTAATTAAAACAATAAGTAAACAATAAATAAACAATAATATCCTGGCCAGAGGAGAACTGGCCCCCCGACTGAGCCTGGTTTCTCCCAAGGTTTTTTTCTCCATTCTGTCACAGAGGGGGTTTTGGTTCCTTGCCACTGTCGCCTCTGGCTTGCTCAGTTTGGGACACTTAATTTCTAGCGATTGTTGTCAATTTGATTTCACAGATACTATTTAAACTAAACTGAGCTAGACAATGACATCTCTGAATTCAATAATGAAATGCCTTTAACTGAAAATTTAATGTTTAATCTTATTATTATACATTACTGACGCTCTATCCTCCAATTTGATACTGTTAAGTGCTTTGACACAATCTGTATTGTTAAAAGCGCTATATAAATAAAGGTGACTTGACTTGACTTGACATAAGCGACAGAAAATATTATATCACCATACAAGGGTATAAATCTGCCACTGCTCCAGTTTCACAGGGTGCTCCTCAAGGTTCAGTTCTTGGACCACTTCTGTTTATCATTTATATATATCCACTTGGTGACATCATACACATGCATGGACTTCAATTTCATTGCTATGCTGATGGCATTCAAATTTATCTAACCACCAGCTCCGATAGGTCATCACTGCCTGACTCACTTACTGCATGTATCAGGAATATCAAGCACTGGTTGACCTTGAATTTCCTTAAACTAAATAATAACAAAACTGAAATATTGTTGATTGGCTCTGCTACCTCAGTCAAAAGGATGGACCCGTCCTTTGAAATTTACAGGGTCCTACTCTCCTCCCCGGTCCCTCAGATCATCTGAGCTTGGTCTTTTGTCCATTCCTCATTATCAGCTGTCCACTGTAGGTAGTAGGTCATTTAGTGTTAATGCTCCTAAATTATGGAATTTGCTACTCCTTACACTTTGTAATTTATCATCTCTGTCTACCTTCAAGACCCAGCTAAAAATGTATCTTTTGTATTTTGGATAATGTGGCTATATATGGCCTTATGTGTTTGTATTGACTATTTGGGTGTGCAAATGTTTTGCATAGCACTATGTAAAGTGACATTGAGCAGTGGAAAGGTGCTATATAAATAAAACTTCTTCTTCACTAATCTACTGTAAAAAGGTTGAAGACCCCGGTCTAAACATTCTTACTTTAACATCATAATATAGGCTTTTAAACCTTTTGACAATGTTATTTTGTTCATGTGTGTAACATTTTTCATGTAGTTGAGCTGCCGGTCAAGTAAAATATATTATTTCCTCATAAGTTAAACAGTAATCTACCTGGTATAAAGTCAGTATCTACAGATAGTTAATACAAGAAACACTGGACCATTCACTGTTATTGCACTTGTTTTCAAAGATGTTTCCGCAAAGAAAATCCAACCATTGGTATGTTCTCTTATGTGGTATTGCTTTTGTGTCGATTTTTGTTTATATGACACTCTTTACATGACAACTGCAATTATCTGAGCATTTTAGCAAACATTATACAATACCAGCCAAATATTTGGAATAATTAAGATTTTTAAAATGTTTTTGAAAGATGCTCCTTAAGGCTGCACTTATTGGATTGTATCAAGTATGTATTTAAAAATATCAATATTTTGAAATATTATTACAATTTAAAATACTGTTTTCTTCTTTAATATATATAAAATGTAATGTATTCCTGTGGAAAAACTGATTTTTCAGCAACCATTTCTCCAGTCTTAAGTGTCACATGATTCAGGTAGGTATCTTAGGTTAACCCCTAACTATGACAAACTGACAAATTGATAGTGCACAGTCTCCTCTTCAGTTTGCACACTCATTTAGTCCACTACCGTTCAAGTTACGTGATCGCGACAGGTAACAAAAGTCTGTATCCGTTGCTGCTTCTCTTGTTCAGCTGTGCGTGTATGTCTGAGGTCCAGAAGAAAAGAAGGAAGAGAAGGAAGTGCAGACAGATAGTACTGAGCATTTGAATATAGAGGAAAGAGGTGCTGTCTTGACTTCTAGTGAGTTACTGCAAACCTGCCTTACAAGCAGTGGCGGACTGGCCATCTGGAGCACCGGGAGTTTTCCCAGTGGGCCGCTGTACAATGTGGGCCGGCCCTTTGCGTAATATATATATATAAAAAATGGATTGTAGTAAATGTACGTATATCCTTCCATCGACCCAGACGAATGGCCCGGGCTGCGCGGCCCACTTCATTCAAAAATTCTAATTAATTTAGCATGCTCCGGCTCAGTGCAGTGGCTCAAAAGCGCTCGTCAATGTCAAAATGTTTGAAATAGCCAATCAAAGTGTAGAAGGCGGGATTTACCATTCACACACAGACGCTGAGCTGCGCGCGACTTGAATACGAGCTGAGGTGAGATGCAAGCAGCTGAACATGAAGAGACAATTCAGCAATATTTGCCAACCGTTTAGTTAAATGGCAGACATTAATTTTCAGGAATGCAAACTACTACTGGCCTTTTCAAATTTCTCAGATTTTAATGCCGTTATTCGAATCGTCACAATGTAGGCTACATAATGCAGTTTTCAGCAGACATGAGATAAGAGTTAATGCAAATCTGCTTTCTTCCGTGATTTCACGTGTCTAAGAAAATGTTTAAAAATCTATAAAAACATTCTCAATCTTACTCTAGAACATTGTAAATCTGAAGACTTTTGCTTTCGAGTGCTGTGCATAGGAAAGTGATTTATATTATAGGCCTAATAAAAATATAATTTGCTTATTAATTCACATGCATTAGCCTATTTTATATACACACTGGTGGTTAAAAGTTTGAAATAATTAAGGCTTTTTATTTATTTATTTATTTGAAAGAAGATTGAATTTATTTGATCAAAAATACAGTAAAACAATAGCCTAATATTATGAAATATTACACTTAAAATAGTGGTTTTCTATTTAGGATGTTTTAAAATGTAATTTATTTCTGTGATCAAAGCTGAATTTTCAGCATCATTACTCCAGTCTTCAGTGTCCCTTCAGAAATCATTCTAATGCTGCTTAATTTGCTGCTTAATTATCAGTTATTATTTGTGATCAATTATTAATAATGGTTTTTTTATTGCTATAATGGTTCTCAGTTAAAGAACAGCATTTATTTTAAATATAAGTACTTTGTAATAAGTGTAAATATCTTTACTGTCACTTAAATCAATTTAATCAAAGTCCCTTTTTGTATTCTATAATCTTTGATTTAATGCAAAATTGTTGAAGAAAAATATTAATTTATATTTTTTTAATCTTACCCAAGACTGAATGGTATCACATTTTCCACAAAAATATGAAGCAGCACAACAGTTTTCAACATTGATAATAATCAGAAATGTTTCTTGAGCAGCAATCAGCATATTAGAAGGATTCTGAAGGATCATGTGACACTGAAGACTGGAGTAATGATGCTGAAAATTCAGCTTTGATCACAGCAATCAATTATATTTTACTATATAGTCACATAGAAGACAGCTGTTTTAAATTGAAACATTATATATTTCACAGTACTGTTTACTGTATTTTTCATCATCAAAATAATTTGTATACTCTTTTCCACAAAAGGACAAATACTGAGTATGACCAATAGAAAGGCACCATAAAAACAGTCCGCATTCTGCACTATTCAAGTCTTCTATACAATACCAGAGCATTGTGTCATATGGACTGATAATATTGGTATTTAACTTTAGTGATATTAAACTGTCCCTTGTAAAAATTCTTTAAAATTATTTACTATTTGCCATATACACCAGGAAAGACAACTTATAATGTCAAGAATATGTCACTCATTTATGGTGTGGTGCGGTGTGTTGCGGACCAGGTTTGGTTGGCCCGCTCTGTGCCAAAAAGTCCAGGGCCACTTTTTGGCCCCAGTCCGCCCCTGCTTACAAGTCTTCACTCTGAGCTGGCAGAGCTGAGATCTACTGTGAGTTCTCTGAAGGACAGACTAAAGATCACTGAGGAGCAGCTGGAGCAGCTCAGGAGAAATGCTAACTCTCCATTCTCATTTCAATTACGTCCAATTTACAGATGTGGAAAATAGTGCAAAGAATTGCTGGGTAAAAAAGAAAAAGAAAAAAGAAGAAAAGTTACACACTAGTTTGTGTGTGAATCTTTTGTGAATCTCTTTGCAGAAAAATATAAAGTGGCATTTGCTGCCACACTTGGAAGCTCAGGAGACAGCGGTCCATTCAACATTCAGGTCACACTGGTATTCAAAAATGGCTTTGTGAATACTGATAAAGTTTACAACCCTACCAGTGGTATGTAGAAGTTGTATCATTATGCAAGATATATATATGACACTCTAAAAACTACACGGTGAGGATGTTGGCAAGCATGACATGTATGTGTTCATTATTACCTTTGCAATTACAGGCATCTTCACAGCTCCTGTTAAAGGTGTCTATTTCTTCAGTTTCAGTGGGTTACACCTCTCTTCCAAGCTTCTGGGACTATATCTCTATAAAAACGGACAGATAATGTCCTCTACAGTCAATTATGCTTTTGGTGAACGCTTTGAAACAGCATCTAATTCAACCAATTTGACTCTAGAAGAGGGAGATTACGTCTATGTGTGTCTCAGGGAAAATTCATATGTCTGTGATAATGCACATAACTACAGTACATTTACTGGCCATTTACTTTTTACTTTTTGACAGCCTTGGTGATGAACTTTTAACACTTTTTTTTTTTTGATTGATTGTTGAAGTGTCAGTAAACACTGAACATTGAATATCTTGTCCATTAAAACGTTTTAAGAACATTGTAATATTGGCTTTAAATATTAAAACTGCACCTTTGTATTAAATCATTTTGACTTTTTAAATATTCTGAAATTATCCTTCTCATCATCAGACAAAGCTTATTTATGTGTCTGCACTATGTGTGTGCGTTTGTAAGGGCGAGAGAGAGAAAAATTTGGCCTATGGTTTCCGTACATAATAAAAGAACTTTGTGGCAAAACTTGGAAATAATTTGTCAACAATATTTGTCAACAATTTGTTTTACAATATTTACAATATTTGCTTGGTCAGTGCCATTGTGGGTTTTGGTTCTTTTGTTGTTGTTGTTGTTGCTGTAAGGACCTTTGAAATAACTGAAATCATTTGGCGAGGTGATATGGACATATCTTGCGGTCAAGACCTGCCTGTGTAGTGCCGAATTCTGAACCCCGCCAGATTATTACCCCCCTAGTATTGGTAGGTTTAGGGTTAGGTGTGGGGGAGGGGTTAGGATTAGGGGTGGGGTTAGGATTAGACAATCAGGTAGCGATTTCAAAGAGGGGGAGTATTAGTAATAATTTGGCAGAGAGTCGAAAATGGGCACAACACAGGGAACCCTAACGTTCGTTAGCGAATCAGATTAAAGAATTCAACAACCATAATTTAACTTAATTTCATAGAATTTTTTTTTTTTAAATGTCCAACTGATTTTGTTTAAATTGATTATTTACTTTGCTGATCATTTTGGAATGGTTATGTCATGAAGAAGTCTGTTGTGTTATGTTCAGGGGCGCCGTAAGGGGGGGGAAAGTTAGGACGATTCTAAGGGCCCGACGATAGGGGGGGCCCCCCGAGGGGGAAACGTGATTTCTACCTAG
>JAFVLL020010732.1:0-27337 GCA_021397915.2 Tor tambroides
TTTGGGCTGCCGCTCAACACGATCTGGATCAGGGCTTCACGTTGCAGTTGGCTGGACTTTCGGCGGAAGAGTTCGTGTCCGATCACTGGAGAGGCCTCCAGCGCAGCCTGGGCTTGGAGCTGAACATCCCCAGACAAGAGCTGCACATCGCCAGCTTGCAACAGCAGCCAAACTCCATGAACATGGAGGTGCTTCTGGTCCGGAGAGCTCAGGATGGCTCCGTCCAGCCCGTGTCTGCTCAGCGCCTCACTGGGGTCCTTTCGACTGTGGAAGATACGCTAGGTTTGAACGTCTTGAGACTGAAGCATGATGGTTGTGTGGGTGCTGGTTGCCCACCTCGGGGTTGCAGGAATGCTGTAGTGATGAGGCAGGGGAGAATGAGTAACTACGCCACAGCGCGGGCGAACTTCATCACCCCGCAGCACAGCTGGGAGAGCGTGTGCTCCTGCAACGGTAGGCAGCGAGACCACCAGCATCTTATTTTGCATTCTGAAGATTTAGACAAACTCGGAGGCCGTGAATATTATCTTGTTTCTCACTTAGTTGCACCTTTGTTTTGACTGCTCTGAGTTTGCCTTAAAGGGACAGTTCACCCTAAATGAAATGCACCCTCGTGTCATAATTTTCATTCTCCAGGACACAAAAGGCGATGTTTAGCTGACATTTCAAGCTGCACAAGTGATCAGGTTCTCAATAAGGGCCCCAAGATGACTTGAAATGAAATAAATGAGACTATATAAGCTCTAAAATAAGCTACTAAAAATCAAGATGTTTGTCATAATTCACCCCCGCATCAGCTGTATTTGTGTTTTACAAACTAGGATTCCCATGTCTCATTCCCACCTTATTTAACAATGTGATTTCTAGAGTTCCTAGAAAAGTAATGTAAATGAATGAAATCTTAAAACCACAAGAAAATCTTACACAACCATTCAAAAGTTTGGGGTTGGTAAGATTTTGTAACATTTTTGAAAGAAGTCTCTGATGTTCGAATGCTGCATTTATTGAAAAAGAAAAATAGAGTAAAACATTAATAAAGTGAAATATCATTGCAATTTAAAATAACCATTTTATATTTTATTACATATTTTAATGTAATTTATTCCTGTGATGGCAAAGTTTAAAGTTTAATCAGTCTTCAGTGTCACATGATCCTTCAGAAATGATTCTAATATGCTGATTTGCTGCTCAAGAAACATTTCTTATTATTATCAATGTTGAAAACAGTTATGCTAATTACTGTTTTTATTCAGGATTCTTTGAGGAATAGAAAGAACAGCATTTAATTGAAATAGAAATCTTTAGTAGCTTTGTAAATGCTTTTACTGTAATTTTAATGCATCCTTACTGAATAAAAATATTCATTTCTTTTAAAAAAATCTTACTGACCCCAAACCTTTGAATGGTAGTGTATATAAACCGTGCAGTGTTTTCATTTTTTGGTGAACTGTTCCTTTAAAGATGCCTGTCGTGATGTCTTTCTTTAGGCCTGTTTAACTTGATTCCAGTTCACATTTTGCCGAATGTATTTACTATTTATGCTTCCTGCATTGCAGAATCTGCTGTGAGGTTTGACGGCAAGGGTTATCTGAAATACGTCTATCAAATGGGAGAGGGCAAAGAAAACTTCCATCTGTCTCTTCGACTCAAGACGTCTGCAGCAGAGGGCACAGTGATGTCCACCAATGCCTCTGACTGGGGAAAATTAGAGGTACGACATTTTTCAAACACACTGACAAAAGCATCTTTAACTTCTTCTTTTGTCTTCAACAAAGAGTGAATTGCTGTAGATATAAATCTAAAATACAAAGAAAACCCTGCCATCCAGATCACAATAGAACGATCACAGGAAACTTCACTCCACCCCATGACAAATGCAATGTCCAAATGTTTGCAGTAGAAGCTTGTTTGTTCTCATGAACGACTAACTGCGCATTAAACGCATTAATATTCGGGAGCACATTCCAGAAGGGAATGAAAGAGCTTGTGATGTGGATTTCATCCCACCCTTTGAGCACATCAGCGATAAATCAACCTGTATTTCTGAAATGAGTGTAATGATGAATTCATGGCTGACTGCTCTCCTCCTCTGACTCAGAGGCGCAGTGAGGGCTCTTTGAGTATTTGTTTATTTAAACGGCCTAATGCAGCTTTGAAGCTTCAGCTAGAGGAAATCTTTAAGGTTCCGCACAAAAACTGAAAAGTGCATTCATGTTCTATACGTTGTGAGTAAGATAAAGAACGCAGCAAGCATGACTTGAAACGCCGACCTCTGCTTCAAAATTATATGACATCTCTCCCGGAGGACACCTCATTTATGCACCATAATTGAATATTCAATTTAAATGGCTTGCAACATCAAAAGTGCACTCTCCTTTTTTTCAAAGCTTTACCTCTGGGTTTTGAAATTTGGCAAGTTGGACCATTTCATTGTTGCAGAGGGGCTTCAAAAGGAATTGTTAAACATGGTCATCCAAGAAATCTTCAGGGCATTCATCAAAGCTATACATGACATAATTTATGTGTCTCTGGAGAATTAACATTCTGGTACACCTCAGCAAATTCCTATCAGTTTGTGTCTTTTAATTTGAGAGGAGCGACAGCTCATGCTTTGGAAACTTGTAAAATATGAATCAACTGCTAAGCTAGTACTTTCAGTTTTCTTACCTTTTAAGTAATTACTTTCAAATGGAAATCGAGCCTATTTGAGCAAAGCCACCTGTGACAAGAGAAAGGGAATAAAAGGTGACTTGTCAGTTAAGCAGCTGTAGCATTTATGAATACTGACAGCTGCAATCTAACATTATTAAGAGAAACGAGATCGGTGGCAGGATAGATACGCTGGAACTGATACCCTTTAATGCAGTGAGGAGTCCGAGCATGGGGGCATTGAGCGCAATAATTAGGTTTTTCTTCTAACCGGACTCACATCAGGAGGTCTGTTACGAAACCTACCTAGACATCGTTGTATTCATCTGAGATCTATTAGTTGGCCAAACTCTAATGCAGCATTTTATCCAAGATGGTAGATAGAATTAAGAATTTTTGGGGGATTTTTTTTTTTTAAGAAATTAATGTGTTTATTCAGCAAGGGTGCATTGCATTGCTCAAAAGTGTCAATAAAGACATTTTATAATGTCTATATTTAAAATAAATGCTTTTCATGCTATTACTGTTTCTATTACTTTCTATTCATCAAAGAATGACAATAAATAAATATTTTTTGTTAATAATAATAAATGTTGATAATAATAATAAATGTTTCTTGAGCAGCAAATCAGCATATTACAATGATTTCTGAAAGATCATGTGACTCTGAAGACTGGAATAATGATCCTGAAAATTCAGCTTTACATCACAGGAATAAATTACTTTTTTTTTTTTTATGTTTTATTTATACAATTTAAAATCCATTACAAAAGAATACAAAAATTCCAAGAACACAGGATAACAACAACAAAAACACACTTAAATATGTAGCAGTGAACAAATACATCAAATTATAATTTTCCAAAAAAATAAAAAAATAAAAAAAACAAACACCTAGTGCAATCCTATTTACAGCAAATACAGTTCTACAGAATGTTGATCAAGCTCTACATAGGTATAAATTACATTATAATTACATATATAAATTACATTTGACAATATATTCAAATAGAAAACAGTCATTTTAGATTGTAATATTTCACAATATTACTGGTTTACTGTATTTTTGATCAAATAAATGCAGCCTTGGAGACATCTTAAAAACACTTCAAAATCTTATTGATTCCAAACTAGTATAAATACATTCATACAAAATCAATTGAATTATTCATTACTAAAATGTATCAATAAAAATGTTTATTCTAGTAATCCAGTGGCTATCAACTCTTTTCCTGTTTACATTTTACTATTTGTTCATGTGGAATTTGCTGCCTTCTTGAATAGGATGCTGCTTATGTGAATCGAATTGACAGTAAAGCAGAAACAGAGCTTTCATCCAATCATGCATTGAGGGATAATAACAATAATCAAGTGAGGGATAATAGTCAGGTGGTCAGGCAGTATGACTGTATAGGATGATCATCCGTAAATGGTTTATTTTGCTAAAACGACTAGCGCAATATACATTATCTCTTTTATTACACAGTTGCTTGCCAAATAAATTAATGCACATTGATGTGAGTCGAAATTATTTTTATTTGGCCACAGAATGCCATGACTGAGCAATCAAGAACAAATATTCCAGAGAATTGTGTATTGATGATGAATATTAGTTAGTTTAACCACATCAGAATTTTTGCTGTCATACTTTGCAGTCATAATTTCTCAAGACAAATAACTGGGCAGGGAATATCACTTTAAAGATACTCTCTACTGCTTGCTGGATCATAAATGTTTAGTTAGCTGATGTTTTGTTTTCGATTTACAAGCACAGCGAGATCATGTGCTGTGTTTTTTTATTATTTTTTTTTATGTGGACTCTGGTGGATAAACAGCCTTCTTACCTGTCAAATTCAGCATTGCCCTCGAGGAACCAAAACTCAGATCGAACATTCACCCTCGATGAGTTCTCTCGGGAAAAGTTCCTTTTCCTTTTTTGTGCTCATCTCACCACCACTGCACACTCAGCTCAGCCCAGCACAGCAAAATCAAACAGCAGCTTCGTCCAATGAAAGCAAATGAGCAAAACCCATGGGCTGACTGGTATCAGATCAGAGCAAAAGGCTCTGTGCTTCGCTTCTCACATCGGATTCTGCCGCAGCAATTAAGAGGCTGGTGTGAAGGAGATGATTGTTAATAATGCACACTCTCAGCATCAGTGTAATACTTTCAAATGTGAAGCTTTCACACACAAGCTATATTTTTTTAATGCACAGAACAGGAAACTAATACATGCATATGTGAGTGACCCATTATTTGTGGGTGGATCGCTGAGGAGGCATAATGTCAGCATCTGTTGGAATGCTTTGTTGGTTGTTGGTGCGATTGAAGGAGAACTAACCGCGTTCTCCCGCGAGCTCTGTCTTTCACAACTACCTTCAGCGCACACAAAGGGCTTCTTATCTCCCACAGAGTGAGCGCAGGGAGCACACGCTTCCAACTGTGCAAAAACACAACCTATCTAACCTACCTCAGCAAGAGCTTCGCTGGCTCTTAAGCAACCTGGGCACAGTCCGTAAATATGTAACTTTATTCAAGCCGCAGAAGTCAGGCTAAAGCTAATAAGTGTGTACTTTTGTTTTGATGTTTTTGAATATTTGCCAGACTGAAGGTCAATGAAGTGATGCTCATTTTTCTTTAGTCTTTTCAAAAATACATACAATATGCAATTCATACATGCAGTGACTTGACTGTGTCTCTTCTGTGATGAATATGCGTTAAGTTTTGGACTCTACTTCAAACATAGGCTTGACTTTATTTCATTTGTCTAATGAAGGCCTTCAAGTTGTCAGAAACATCACTGTTTTAAATAAAAGTCAAGTCTTTGTTTGTAGAGTGAGTGTTGCACTTTTCTTCTGAAGTTTGAAATTCAGATTTTTTTTTAGTTGAACCACTCTACAACTTGAGTATCTTTTTAATAGTAGTGCTTCATTTGGAGCCAGAGTCTGTGCAGTACTGATTCATTTGGAGTCCGAATCTGCGCAATAGTGATTCATTTGGAACTAGAGTTTGCGCAGTAGTGAAAATCTGGAGCCCAAGTCTGCACAGTGGTGATTCTTTTGGAGCCCAATCTGCGCAGTATTGATTCATTTTCAAGCCCAGGTCTGCAGGCGTGATTCATCTGGAGCCTGAGTCTGAGCAGTAGTGATTCATTTTCAAGCCCAAGTCTGCACACTACTGATTCATTTGGAGCCCGAATCTGTACAGTAGTAATTCATTTTTGAGACTGAGTCTACTCTGTAGTGATTTATTTGGAGACGAGTCTGCTCAGTAGCGTTTCACTTGAAGCTTGAGACAGCACAGTAGCCATTCATTTGGAGCCCGAATTTGCACAGTAGCGATTCAGTTTTGAGACTGAGTCTACTCTGTAGTGATTCATTTGGATACAAGTCTGCGCAGTAGTGATTCATTTGGAGCCTGAGTCTGAGCAGTAGTGATTCATTTGGAGCTGAGTCTGTGCAGTAGTGATCATGAGCTGGATCTGCGGTATCAAAGTCCCGTCCAAACTCCTGTAGAACCAATCTCAAGCTCACAATCATGGCACCACACACCGTTTTTATAGAATCAAATAACTAAAAGCAAACTTATTAGAAAAATGAACACTTGAACATACATTAGTGTGACCTTTTAGGACAAGGCAAGGTTACGAAATTTCATGTGGTAGAACCACCCCAAAATATTTTTAAGTAAGGAATAATTACCTTTTAACATTATAACTTTTTTGATTCAAATCAGAGCCATACATTCACATTTATTCAAAGTGAAAATGTCATGGTTGCACCACATTTGTATATTTAACTTTTATTAAAAATATTACAAAAGTTTTTCAAATCCATATGAAACTGACACGAATATTTCTAACTTTTTAAAAAAAGATTTTTCCTGTTCTTCTCATGAATACTGTTGACTCGTGTGTGTTTGTTTTTTTCTAGCTGGTGGACAAGGAGCTGTGGCTCAGATATAGATGTGGCAACATGCTTCCTGCCAGTCTGCATGTGGCCAACCACCCTGTGGCTGATGGCCGCTGGCATCACGTCTCTCTGGAGGTCAACGGCACAACCCTTAGACTCACCATTGATGCCAGCCACTCCAACTCGGTGGTTCTGCCTCAACCCTGCAGGCTCAGTCAGTCCACTGGGGCCCTGGTGCTGGGCAGCTCCAATCCCAGCACTGATGCAGAGCGACTGGGCTTCACCGGCTGTTTGGAGACCATACAGTTCAATGGAGAGGCAGTGAGAGGACAGGAGGGGATGACAGGAACTGGCCCGCAGACTGGCAGACTCTTCGGGATCTACCAGTGCTGCTCTGATGTGAAGATCTGTGCCAGTAATCCTTGTGAGAATGGAGGCACTTGTGTTGAAGAGCCCAGTGGAGGTGGGGAAGCAATGCTACTCTAAATTTGCACACACTGTCTTCACTGTTTTACCTACCAGTTCATAACATTTGAAATGCAAATTAGGCCAGCAAATATGAATGCCTTTTGCACAACAGTTTCCCGTCTTGCTTGATATAAGGATGTTTATAATGCTACATCATTTAATCAGCATATGGTGAATTACTGCTGCCATGATCACCAGAAATGTACACATATATTTCTGCAAAATTAAATGCATTATTTTGCCACAATCATCATGTGTTGATATAATAAATACAGAGAAGGTTTGCACTGAAAATAATAAATAATAATTATAATAATGAATTGTTAACACTTTACAATACATTTAAATCATTTACATTATTTAATGCATTTGGTGTCATGAGCTAAGGATGAACAATACAAACTAATTGCATTATTCATAGTGGTTCATTTGAATTTATACAAAAATATGACTTTTTTTTTTTTTTTAAACATTTCATAATTTAAACAGTTGTATAAATTAACATTAATGGATTAACATGAATTAACAGTGAACAATAGAATTTTTTATAAATTAACACGAACCTAGATTAATCAGTGCTGTCAAACATTTATTTGTTAGTTCATATACATTAAATATATATTATAATGCTACTATAAATCATTGAATCTGCATATGATGAATTACTGATGCCATGATCACTACAAAATGTACACAAACATTTTTGTAAAATTAAATGCATTTTATTGACAACATAATATTTATACAAATAAAAACAAATAAGGTTTACTAAAAAATATAAAAATGAATTTGTTGGGAACACTTTACAGTAAAGTTGAAATAAACAACAATAAAGTTCAAAATTATACAAATATAAAAATGAACAGTTAGTTAACAGTGAACATTATTCTATTTACTGTATGAATAAAAAAATAACCTAGATTAATAAATGCTATAAAAATGTTTAATGTTAGCTTAAAAATGCATTAACTAATGTTAATGAATTGAAGTCATCTGTACCAGCATCTGGTCAAGTTGGACATTGGAAGTAGTTACTGAAAGTGTGCTAAAGTGGTGCAAATGTATTCACCCCTTATATATTTCACCTTTTTTGTTTTCATCTCTGTTTCATGTTATAATATTGTGAAGTAGGGAATTAATTCTTGAATATTAAACAACGTCCCTTAAAAAATTGGTAAGGGACAACAAACAGAAATGCTGGAATGTCTTTGGAGTATCTAAGCAGCACTACACAGATATGGAAATAAAGCTAGGGAGATGATAATCTCTGCTGTATCTTCACTCAAAAGCTCTCTCAATACCCCAGTGTCAGTCTACACTTTCATCTCAGCACAGAGAATTTCCTATGGAAATATCTTTGTTATCTTGACCATTACTCTAAGATGCATTTTTTCCCCGTTTGTCCTCCAGAGTTTCGCTGTAGCTGTCCAAAGCCATACTTTGGCTCTCGCTGTGAAAACGGCATCCTGCCGGACGATCCTTGTGCATCCCAGCCATGTGCTAATGGTTTGTGTATGCCAAATTATCAAGGGTACATCTGCAACTGCTCTGCACAAATTGCTGGAAACAGGTAAGGCTCACACAGCAAAGATCTTGAAATCACACATGCATATTAAGTCCTTGGTGAAGGCATTGAGAAGTCTGACTAATCTGCATGAGAATGAATACTCGCCCACACAGGTTATATGTGTTATGTGCGTTTGCCATTTGCTTTGCGCCTTTGAGTTAACAAATTAAAACATTATCGATTGTCCTCATTCATATATATAACACCAAAGCTTGAGGCAATTAGTCATGGAGTGAGAATTTCAATCAATAGATGTCCTTCGGTGTGTCTGTCTCTGTGTGCATCAAAGCATAACACCATACTGGTCATCACAGCATCACTGTTTATGCATATATATTCCGAGATGGGAAAATTTATTTTATTTATCTAGGATTCACTGTCTAGGATACTGTCAACCTAAGCAAAATGATAGCTGATATTATTCATATATAAATAAAAGTATATATATATATATATATATATATATATATATATAAAATATAGCATTTATGTAACATATAACATTTACCATGTATACTGCATGTAAAAATGTAAACTAATATGGTATGTTTAGATTAAAGAATATTAATAAAACTTTTTTAACACTATAGTGTCATTGCGTGAGTAAGTAGTGAGAAATATTAATGAAAAATATGATTTTAATTTAGCTAATTATTTTTTAGTTAATATGCACTTATTTTCTGAAACAGTTAACACACTGTTAATGTTAAAAAACAAGAAAGAAGACATATTAAAAAAAAATTAGCCTGCTAAAAATAATAGTCTACACTACAGAAATTAAATGAAGTAATCAAATGTGTAAATAAACACTGCAAAGTGAACGATTCTTTTGTTTTCTTACCCACATTCAAGTGTTGAGAAAAAAAGAATGCATGAAGCTAGAATAAATTTTTTTTGTTTATTTGTTGGTTTAAAAACTTTTGGCATATTGCATGTTCAGATATTCATACAACAAAATATTCTGATCATTTTGTGAAAATAATCAAAAATGTTGGCGGTGACTGACAACTTAAAAAAAAAAACGCTGGCAGGGAAAGTGTTAACACTAGCATTCTACAATATCAAATGCTCAAAGATATCAAAGATAAAAATACGGAATGAATGAAAAAAAAAGAAAATACACTTCACGCCTGGAGGGAGAGGTGTGTAGCTGACATTTTCGATTTTATTTCTCAAGATGAAAAGAGTTGTGTGGAAACACCCAGATGATAGCTTGATAACAGCTGTTTTTCCATACATAAAGAAAATGTAAAAGAAATGCATCTGATACACTGGACGTTTGGAATGAGGAAAATATTCAGTTTTGGTAAGATGGCATATGCTGTTTCCATTGAATGGTAATTCATCTGTGGTGTCCGTGACTGAGTGTGAAAATATCTAGATCAGTGTGGCCCACACACACACACACACACACACACACACACACACTCCTACAATCAGTCAATTGTTCCTTCTCTTTGCAGATGTCAGAGTGCATGCACTCCCAATCCATGTCTGGCTGGTTTCTCCTGTTCAATGGCGGGAAACTCAATCCACTGTGAGCGCACCACCTCCCCTCCATATGTGGAAATCGCAGAGATCTGCGCAGGCATATTGGGGCTTGTCCTCCTCGTCGTGGCCTTTGTGTGTTTCCGAAAACACTATGTCAGCCGCAAGAAGCACAAGTCCGGCTGCGTGCAAGATTCCAATGGCTACTTCCCAACGTTGCCCAAAAGCATGATGAGAGAAACCGAGATCAGCTCTCCAATGGAGATCAGCACCCTGATCGGCTCCGCAGGCGATCTGGACAGCAGTCCCTTCCGTTCACTCAAACCTCGTGAACAGCGGGAGCTCTGCCCTCAGGTGGGCTCTCGGTCCCAGAGGCCTCAGTGTCCTGTGATTTGCAGCGTGGCCCCCAATCTGCCTCCTCCACCCTCCACCAGCTCTGATAACGACTCTATTATGAAAAACAACTGGGAGCATGACTACGAAGGTGAGAACTTGAGGTTTATTTATTATTTTCCCAGATTCTACGGTTGCTTCACTTAATTTGGAATTTAGTCACATCATAAAAGACGAGAGGGGTGGAGGACAAATAGCTGCGTGTGCTTGTGCAGGTCAATTGGAAAGCATGTGCGGGTCATTTTCAATTACATCTTTTGTTTCCTGCAGCACTGAGGACTTTCTCATGTTTTCCTCTCCTTAAAAGCTATGGCTTAAAAACTGTAAATATCACATTTAAAATGGTGACACTAAATTCTCAAGAGCAACCTTGACACTCAAAGTATTTCAAAAACTTTAACTTTTACTAAATTCAAATAGTCAGCAAGACAGTGTTTACCAAATGCGAATGACTCATACACTGTGTCTCTGCTGTTTGTGGCACATCCAACATTGCATTGATGGAAAATTTATGGATCACCATAAACTGTCATAACTGTCATAAACATTGCAAAACAGTCACATCCCACTCGCTTAGTGGGAAAACTCTGAGCGACACTTTATTAGTTTCATATATTTGGATTTATTGGGTATTTTATTGGTTTAATAATAAATTAAAGATCTCACACACCAGTGAGTGGAATTTTCTCCTGCTCTTGCCATTAGGGATGCACAATATATCGGTACCCATAGCATTATTGTAAGATATTGATGATTTTCAGCTTATCAATATCTCAGTATATACATTAGTGCATATTTTGTATGTTTTAATTGTACATGCTTATTTCCCCTATTTATACATTTTACCGTTATCTAACTCTCGCTGAAAGTAAATCTTTAAAAACAATTTAACACAAATCTCATTCATAGAATTTATTTTTTTTATTTAAAAAAAATACAAAAAATTGTAAAAAAATTTTTATTTTTTAAAAATAAATAAATACATGCATACATACCCTACTGTCCAAAGGTTTGGGGTCAATAAGATCTTTTGCTTTGTTTTTGAAAAAAAAAAAGTATCCTTTGTCAAGGACACTTTAAAATGGCCAAAAATATTAAGCAACCCATCTATATTATTTGATGCCAATAATAAATGATTCTTGATCACCAGAAAGATTTCTGAAGGATCATGTGACACTGAAGACTGGAATAATGACTGCTGAAAATTCAGCTTTGCCATCACAAATCATTTCTATTTTAAAATAGATTAAAAACATTTAAATAAAAGTTAAAACAAATATTTTAAACAATAATAATACTGTTTTCACTGCATTTTTGTTCAAATAAATGCAGCCTTGGTGAATATCTTTTAAAAACATTAAAAATCTTACCAACCCCAAACTTACGAAACAGTAGTGTACATCGAGCATTTATTGTTTATCAGCCATAACATGAAAATAGAATTTTAATATTGCATCACTACTTGTAGAACACTTGTAGAACACTTGTATAGACCAAGTGCAACTGAAGTCATGTGGTACAACTAGTCGGCATAGACCTAACTCATCTACTTGTATCAGAACTAATTTGTGCAAGAATTGAACCATTTCTAATTACTCTCATTCACAGTGTATCCAGCTGATCCTGACTACTACGGCCGACCCACAGTTCAAGAGTTCCCACAGTTTGACATTGTGGAAAGCACCTACTCAACAGCTTCCACAGAGTCGCGCAGGAACTCTCGATTCGGAGGCTTCCCTTTCCCGCTGGACCGCGCAGACCGCCGCGCTCCATTACCCCCTTGTTACAGCAATCAGAATTTAGATGACTTCTTGGGGCCGGACGGCCTGCCGCTGCCTAGCTCTCAGTGCCCTAATGAGTACACTGCCATAAGCTACTACCCTACCCAGCACACACGCAGCCTGGACAACGTCTCCAGCGGCTATAAGAGGCTCAGTGTGCGTTTGAGCGTGGCACAGCCTTCCTACGCGGATGGAGACGGCTCCACTCGGCCTGGATCTACTAGAAGGACATCTCGCAGTTATGCTGGCTCAGATATGGTGGAAAGTGACTATGGCAGCTGTGAGGAGGTCATGTTCTAGGCAATGAAAATGAGTGGGGTTATAGAGGGGAAGCTTATCTGATATACATAGTATATGAAGCTCAATGGCTATCAGTATTAATAGACACTTTCAGGGAAAACAAATACATCTGTGTGAAATGCAACTTTCTGCATTGTTTGCCCTTTACGAATTATTGCATGCATTGCCATAAAACGTCTAAGGTGTGGTTATAAATGATGTTATTAGTGTCTAGAGATAATGCGGCCTCATTTGGTATTGCGAGTTTAATCGCACCCCGTCCAGTTTGGTTGGAAAAAGTATATGTTATTTTCAGCACGTGCTAAATGACTGATTGTAGTGTTGCATGTCATTATCAGATTGGAAACCAGCTGTAGGGCAGATGATTATTTCTGTAAAACATAGCTGAGGTGTGTTGTTCTCCGAGCCCATATGTGCTCACCGAAATCAGCGTGCTATGAAATTTGAACCGTTTTCAAGCGTTCCATATGGTGTGAGCATTTTTAGCGATGCAAGAAGCACATTTCACTGCAGCGAAAGTATAGAGGTTACATTGATTTTTACATGCGACTGAAGCAGAGGCTGGTTCCCTGCTGTATCAAAAATTAGTACACTATGTGAAATATAAGATGTATGTTTATGAAATATCAAATATAGGTCCCTGGTAAGTTGATGTGTCATTGGTTGTTGGGAAAAATTGCTTAAAATTTACTTACTCAGGCCTGTAGTAGGAACTGATTTGGAGAAATTTAGCATTACATCGCAGTGAATGGGTGCCGTCAGAATGAGCGTCCAAACAGCTGATATAAACATCACAATAATCCACACGATTCCAGTCCATCAATTAACATCTTGTGAAGTGAAAAGCTACTTTTTTGAAACAAATCCATACAAAATATGAGTCCATAATCCATAAAAACACTTTCTTTAAGTGCTTGTTGTTTTTTCACGTTGGTGAGCAAGCGATCTAATGCTGAACTTCTATAAATCTGTTCTGATGAAGAAACAAACTCATTTACATCTTGAATGGCCTGGGGGTGAATACATGTTCAGCAAATTTTAATTTTTGGGTGAACTATTCCTTTAAGATGTGTCTGAATTGCTGCGCTTGGGGAATAGTAATTTTAAATGTGAACTCTGGCTTTATCTTCTAATGCTGCAGACATTATGCAGTTTTAGAAGTTTTCACTGATCAAAGGCAATCAAACTTAAGCTGTAAAAAATCTCTGTGTCGCTTTTTATGGCTCAATTATGCTTCTTGACAAACTGTCATAATGCTTACTAATCATTAAAAAGTTCAAAAATACTGCCAAAGTATGAAAAAACTGAACTGATTGAAGAATCATATATATATATATATATATATATATATATATATATGTGTGTGTGTGTGTGTGTGTGTGTGTGTGTGAACATCACAAACAGCTGCATTTTATTTTCTAAAGCGCTTCTGTCTTTGAACTGTATTCATAACATTGTCATCTTTAGGGTTCAATTTTTTTTTTTTTTGTTATGAATAGGGATTTCCAACAGAGCACATTTTATTGGATGCAAAGATGACCTGAATGAGACTGGTTTAGCGGACTGCTGCATGTCATCAAATGATACTGCATGTGCTCCCTTCCCTCATTGAGTGTAGTCTGTAGTGTTTCAAATGACATAGTACAGTGTTGATGTACATATTATTGGCAGCTGTTGCAAGTATTTGTTATGATCTGCCGTATCTTTGTGCAGTGGGTGTGGTGTGAATGTAATTTTTTGTATTTTAAAAATTCAATGTGGGATGAATCCCATGTTTTAAAGAAGTTCCTCTGTGAGAGAATCTGTGTTGTCTTTGCCATTTCCCATCTATGTAGAAAATACTATGAAATCTATAAAATAAAATTATGTTTAATATACAGAATGTAGTGTTGTTTTTTGATTAATTATAATTTTATCGATTCAAAAATTCAATAGTAATTCAAAAAAGTCATCAGTCATTTTTTTTATTCAGTAAGAATGCACTGGTCAAGAGTGACAGTATAAATATAATATGAGTCTTTATAATATAATAATGTCACAGTTTAAATAAAACTATATATTGAACAAAAATATTAGGCAGCGCAACTATTTTCAACATTGAAAATAAGAACTTCTTAAGTTGAGTTTCTTGAGCAGGAAATCTGCATATTAAAATGATTTCTGAAAATGTAATTGTCAGCACAGGATAATACATTTTAAAGAATATTCAAATACTAAAGAGTTTAAATTGATCTCTCACAATATTACAGTTTTCACTGTGTTTTCGGCAAATAAATGCAGCATTGGTCAGCAAGAGACTTTTAAAACTTGTAAAAATCTTACTGATCCCATACTTTTTAATGGTATAATAGATTATATATGAATGTGCTTAATGTGGTAACTTCTAAATTATTTGTCAAAATATTTGTCTTAATGCTACATTTGGGGACACTATCATCAGATTTCATCAGAACTCTTTTTTAATGCTTTTTTATAGGGCTTCTGACAGTTGTTTCTATTCCAGACGTCTCTGAATGAATTAAGCCACGGATGAGCGAGACTCATTAGCTTTCAGACGCAGAATAAAAGCGATTAGAATAATGGAAGAACATAAGCGATCAAGGTCGTGAATCAGAGCGGCAACATTCAGAGGAGCTCTGACTCAGCTCGACAGGGGCTTCGCCGCAATTACTGTAACTCAGCAGTTCCCCAAGATTTATGCACGAGTGAAAGTGGAGCAGTCCCATAATGTATACATCTCAATAATCTCAATAACCCCACAGCTGAGGACCCTTGAGGCTTTCAGAAATAAGTGTCAACTCATAACAGTACTGAGTGCTGTAACTCATCTTGAACTCGTACACAGGACATCTGAAATGTAGGATGTAACTGTTTAGAATGTCGTTTGCAATGTTAAACAGTACTGACTATTTACACTCACTTCAGCTGAGTGGCTCTCTTTAATATTAATGTCCACGACTAGATGCTGCGCAAGCTTGGTGGATTTTGGAGTGGGCAGGTTTGTGGTAAAGATTTTTACATTTCAATTATCCAATTCATTTTTAGTGTTATCGGAAAAACACACAGATTAAGCTCAGGCTAGTATAACCTAATAATACTGACCAAATATTTCATGTGATATAGGAAAATTGTCCACCCTGTTACATGACATTTTTACACTAGACCATAGCAGAATGGAGGTTTTAAGCTAATGAGACTCATACTAACAGCATGCTACCAGAAGATTAACCCTCTGATGGTTTTCGTTTCTGTCCACACTTGTTGATTTTGGGGTCTCCAGAGACCCCAGACAATAACATTTAATTTTGTAACAAGATAATAGGTTTTTTTTTTTTTTTACAAATGTAATTTTACTCTGTTTGTTAATGTTTTTACTCAACATTTGTGCAGTTTTTGGAGGATTTATGATATCTTTTAAATTTCTATAAATAAATAAATAAACATTTATTTAAATAGGCTTTTTACAAAAAAACAGCATTTGATGTAAAATTCACTTTATAAAAGACCCAGATTTCTAACTTTCATTCATGGGTATAACATGGATCATTTTAAATGATTTAATGTAATATTTATACCCATTTTTTGGAAAATGCAGTTTTAAAATAAAAAAAAATCACTTTAACCACTAGATGGCTATAGAGCTCCACTATATGCTATTTGCTATTTGACTACCTGAAAGATATCTTTTCACAAGTTGGATTCAGTTGGATTCATATCTAAATATTATAAAATCACAATTATAACAAAAATAAAATATTTTTTGTCAAAGTTTAGTATTTTTTGTACTGAAAAACCCCCAGTTTTTCAATAGTTATGATTAGTTACATTATGATTCAATAGTTACATTATGATTAGAATCAAACCTGAACAAAATGTTACAAAGAGAAATGTTGGAGTCTTAAGATTTTATCATTTATTTCAATTATCTATTTTTAATATAATTCTACAATTTTAATCAACATTTCAGTTACTAACTGTAACAGAACAAAAATGAACAGAAATGAACAGTTATATTACATATGTGTGTGTGTGTGTGTGTTTGTGTGTGTGTGTGAGTGTGCACATTTTCAATGTGTCAGTGTCACCAATTTATTTTTGTGGTGGTACTGCATTTTGGATGATTTTATTTTACAAATGATAAGAGAACAGTTTTTATAGTCTCAAAAATGTGTTCCTCTAGCATGTGTGTGTGTGTGTGTACGTTGCAGTTGTGAGCAACATAATTTAGCATTGTGGATGCTTCTTGTATTGTGAAGTGTGCCACTTTATTTGTGCCATTTGCCGATGTGTTCTGCGTTGTTTCTGATTTTGATGATGAATTTTGTCTATTTTTTGGATTGCGTGGGGTCTCCAGAGACCCCGAAGACCACGAGTGTCACAAATTTTGTCACGCTAACATAAAAACAGATATCATTCCAATTTTTTTTTTTTTTTGTAGGATCTATGTTGAGAGCCGTAGAAAGTTTCATACCATTTGGACAAAGGGAACATTTTTTTAAATTTGAGCAAAAGTCATTTGGGGTCAAAAAGACCCCACAGACCATCAGAGGGTTAACATTTAAGAAGAATTTTAATAGATATAAAAACTATTTTAAAAAGTTTCATGTCCAATATAAAGCAACACAACAGGGTGGACATATACGTTTTGCACTATTTTATGCCTTCTAAAACTGAGGAAATGAAAGAAAAGTTTATGGCTCACTTTGTATTTGGAATTGCTTTCCCTCCAAGGAAATGATGTCACTTCTAGCAAGGCATGTGATTTAGGGCACCTGCTTAAGATTTTAAAGGGCAAGTAGCATCAATGTAGCAGGGTGGACTGGAGTTTATGAGACATTAACTAATTTTTGGGTCATTCCTACAGTTTGGGGGATTTTGGATGTCCCCTTGAAACAATTCTGCATATTTTGCATAAAACAGTAGTCAGCTTTTTTGGTTTTCATGGTAAAACCATGTCTCACTATCTCCAGTCCATCATGTTACAGTGGTACTACTTTTCCTTTAAAATCTTAAGTTTTTGCCCTATATCATATGACTTTCTACAAGTGACATCATTTCCTTGGAGGAAAAGCAACTCTAAACACAAAGTATTAATCATAAACCTTTCTCTCTTTTCTTCATTTTTAGAAGACTTGTTTAATAGCGTAAAAAATAACACCCATCCTGTGTCAATTTATACTGGTTATGAAAATATTTGCTTGTCTTTTTTTTAATAGTTTTTAGATATATCTTTTAAATATATTCCTCAGTTTTAATCATCTGCTAGCATGTTGTTGTTGTTTTTTTTGTTTTTTTTTATTATATATAGCTAGTAATGGTCTTCATTAGCTTAAAACCTCCATTCTGTTAAGGTCCACTCTGTTACGCACTGCACTGTAAAAATGTGATCTAACAAGGTGGACAAATTTTCTGTGTCACGTGAAATATTTGGTCAGGATTATTGTGCTATACTTGAGCTTGAGGCCTGAGGCTTGATCAGTTTTTCTGATAATTTTGTGACAATTTCTCCCTCTGATGAGACAATAAATAAATTTTTTTTTTCAACCAACCTGCTCAGTACCTTTACACACACACACACACACACACACACACACACACACACACACACACACACACACACACACACACACACACACACACACACACACACACACACACACACTTGTTCTGCTATCCTTGTGGGGACTTCATAGGCATAATGTGGTTTTTCTGCTGTACAGACCGTATATTCTATTGCTCCATTAATCCAACCGCTCTACCCTTACAGGAAACTTTCTGCATTTTTAGATTTTCAAAAAACTTCATTCTGTGTGATTTATAAGCTTGTTTACCCGTGGGGACCTCAATTTAGGTCCCCACCGTGACACAAGTCCCCATGAGTCTGTGTGTATTCAGGTTTAAGTCCCCATCAAAAACAGGCACACGCACACACACACACACACACACACACACAAATATCACAATAAATAGCATTTTATGTTAAAGAGGATTAAGCAAGTGTATATACTAATAGTCAAAATGTCTAATTTAGAAATATATGTAACCTTTATTTCAAAGTGAAGTTGAGAAAATATGTTGAGGACATGAGAATTTGTCTGTCAAGTGACTATTCTTTGTAGACCCAACCTTCTTACAAGCAACAATTGGTCAACAATTTTTGCACACTGTTGGTTAAACAACATATCAGTCATTACCTTCTGTAACTATTAGAGGAACAGGAATGACAAAGAGCCGTAACCCAGACATTTTAGGCAATTTAGAAATCCTGGCCAGGACATGTCCAGTGAAAAGAGGAAATACAGTCACCCTGTTTTATGTAAACTGTACTGTATTTTTTATATCTACACAAAATGTACTAAACTGCAGTGACGTCCAACTGTGCAGCTGTTTACACTTCAATATTCAAGTACAAAATTGAGCAAGAGACTTTGCACAGTTCACAGCAAAAGCACACATGGGTCAGCTCATCAGCATAAAAGGTTCACCTAATATAAACCTTGGCCCAAACCTCAATAATCAGCTCTGCTACTGAGCATTATTCAGATGCCAGTCAAGTTCTATTAAAACAAAACACCATTCCCCTTGCACATACAGAAACACAGATGCGTGAGTCGTAATTTTAATGGGATACAAGTGAGCTCCCTGTTACTTTGGCCTTGACACTCTCATGTAGCATGATAAACAGTCTTGTGGGTAAACTCGCTCACATCTGGATTGTTCAATACGGTGGCTGGAGCGCAACGCAAACTGCTTTGCATTCATCTTCATACTCTGCAAACAAAAAAGTCTGGTTATTAATGTGACCTCTAGTCATTTCTGGGTCAACAGATGGAGGGCAGCAGTGTTTGTGTACTCAGATTAGTGCTTTTGTAGTGTAGTTTCAAAAGAGGGGAGAGAAGAAGCAATCGTCTGTGGGGAAAAAATACAGTGAATATCATGTGACCACAACTCTGTTTCTGACATGTATCTTTCTTATTATACCTATCTATCTATCTATCTATCTATCTATCTATCTATCTATCTATCTATATATATAACAAGAATGTCAGAAACAGACCATACATTAGGGAATTCATACTTAGCTGTCAGATTTGACACCTTTGTCTGTTTGAAAACTGATAGATGATGTTCAGTCTGTTATATATGGCTTCTTGCTGCAGCATAAAAATTGGACGTTTATATTAATCAATTATTTGAAGTACTTAGCTGTTCTTTTTTTTCAGAAAAATAAGACTAAACATGTTTTATCAACACAGGATCATACTGTATGTGGTAAGTGAGTGCACGTGTTTTTACTACATGCCTTGACGCTGGTATTCTGTCATAAACTTATCAATAAACCAGCCACGAATGACAAGATAAAGGATAAAATATTTATTGACCTGGCTGACTGACAGATGATGAGGTGGTGGAATATATCAGGAGAAAATGTGCCATTACTGAAAGCTTATTATGAGCCATAAACCCACACCTGGTGTCCAACCCTTCTTCAACAACCATCATTACAGCGGTCAAGCATCATCTTAAATATAATGCTGTATATATTTTTACACTTTTACATTGTACTGTAGTTTCACAAAAGTAAGCTTGATGGATGATGTGAAGAGCAATGATATTGCTACAATGTGCTAGTAAAGATGGAAGGGTTGCATATTGTGACCCCACCACAAAAAACCAGTCTTAAAGTGTCAATTTTTCGAATATTTATACATCATCTGAAAGTTAAATGCCTCCATTGATGTATGGTTTATAGGATCGTGGACAAGTTTGTCCCATACAATATTTGAAAATTCAGAATCTGTGCAAAAATCAAAATATTGAGAAAATCGCATTTAAAGTTGTCCAAACGAAGTTTTAGTGAATATATTATTGAACCAAAACATTTTTTGATATTTACAGTGTGAATGCATTTGATAAACATGATCTTTACTTAATATCCTAATGATTTTTGGCATAAAGAAAGATTCATACTTTATTCCAATAATAATGTATTTTTTTACATACAAATATACCCCAGCAACTTAAGACTGGTTTTGTGGTCCATGGTCACATTTGTTGTGATGAATGAACTGATTTTTGAACTGGATGATTTTTACTTTTCTGAAATGTCAAAAGTGAATGAAATAAATATCCTGTTACACATGCATGCACGCATGTGCACACACACACACACACACACACACACACACACACACACACACACACACACACACACACACACACCATTCTTTCAAAAAGGCATCTTTAGAGTCATTGTGCTATGTGATTATGAATTAATGAATTTCAATTGGTTTTCAGTGTGGGTCAAATTTGATCAGATGTAGGAGCAGTTCTTTTTATGTTTAACGGTGCCTTTTTATTGACTACAGAGCTGATCAAACACTATAAAATTTTAACATGAATGGAGAAGAATGTAAAATGCTAAAGCAAACACCTGTTGGTGGGTTAATATATTAATATTAACAATATTAATAAACTAAACTAAACTAAAACATTCATCAAAAACACCATAAATTACAATATATATATATATATATATATATATATATATATATATATACACACTATATTAATAAATATTATAATATGCCCTAAAATTCAAGATATTGGTGCAAAAAATGCCCTTATGTGTTTTTGTCTCATATAAGATAAGCCAATATCACAGGAACAGCGAGAGCAAATAAATAAGTAAATAAACAAATAAATAAATAATTGAAACATCATGTAATTAATTCGATTAAACATTTTAATCGACTGACAGCCCTAATATATATATATATATATATATATATATATATATATATATATATATGAGCCCGGTCTCATGAAAATACGTATTATATTACGCCAAAAAAACCCCCCGAAAACTCGTGGTATTGATACGCAAAAATGGACTTTGGCGTTTATATGCTACGCGCGTTTTTGGCGTGCATATATAATACGCAGTTTTCGCGCATATGATACGAAATTTGTTGGCGTGCATATGATACGCAGTTTTCGCGTACATATGATACGCATCTACACCACAACCCTAACCCTACCCATCGCGTAGCATAGACACGCCAAAGTCCATTTTTGCGTATCAATACCACGAGTTTTCGTTTTTATTTGGCGTACTATTTATACGCACTTTCATGAGATCGGGTTGAAATATATATATACAGTATAGATAGACAGATAAATAGAATCATAAGAAGATAATAAATTAACATTATATTTTTTAATTGATGGTGAATATTTTAGTAAATAGGAAAAATAATTGTTTTTATTTGTTTATTTATTTGTTTGTTTCACACATGATTTTTTTTTCACAATGGGAAACGTTTACGAGATGTTGATGTAGAGGTGAATCGTAAAATATTTACGAATTGTCATAAGATTGTGTAATAATTGTCAGCGATTTAGACGTTTTAAACAAAAACCTAAAGTTGAGATTATATAACGAAGCGATGGCCGTCCGATAATAATCTTAACACAAACCAGCAGCATAGCAGTTGCAACGGTTTCTGTAAAACTTTAGGTTGGGTGCAGTTCATACAGTGTTCACAAGAGGGGACTATGTTATTATATATAGGCTGTTTTTATTTTATTATGCGCTCTTCCGTGCGAGTGAAGAAAGCTGTGCTCGTCTGTCCTCGCTTTTGGAGATTAAAAAAGTCTCATTATTTATGGACGCCTCTTTGTGATCATTCAGCACGACACCACACTAACGCAACTTCTATTCGCGAACGCCTAGCATTTGACTATATACAATCTCATAAAAGTTTTTACTGCAAAATATATTATCTAGAATGTACACTTTCATGATATAAACACTTTTAAGACTTCCAGCATTGTGTTTGGATTTTTAGGGGAGCGTGACAGTGCGCTTTAACTGTGCTTGGCAAGCAGGAGCCATCAGGTGCGCTCACATGATCAGAACATCCTCAGCATCAGCATCAGCATCCAGCTTCACACAAAGCCAACACATGTCAGAGCACACGCGGATATAAATGGGACATGTCTCTGGATCTCCAGCTGCGTTTCACGGTGCTAGCCTACTGAGAGAACTTCTGAAGTTTGGGAGGTCTCTTTATTTCCCGACTGCTTTTTGGAGTCAGCATTGTGAATGAGGTCTGCACGGTTAAGAAGTGAATGAACGAACACGGGTTTTATATTTTATGTACCAGATTTATGAATGGGCGTCTTGACAAGCACAGCGCGCTTCGTAAGTTCTCACGATCTACCAAAGAGACTCTGGATTACAAATGTCTCTCTTCTTGTCAAGCAGGATTTGATGTCTAAAAACGAGTTTGACTCGCAGCTATTTTGTTTGAAACGACACCAATTTTCTTTGATTTGCGATTTAAGAACTGCTTTGCTTTTTATCATATCGACATCCCTTTATGGCAGCTGTAGCTGCAGCTGCGCGGTGTCTGGATGCGCCCGCTGCGCGGTAGATGCCCGTGGCACGGAGGACCGGACCCCTCGCCGCTGTCCTGGGATGATGAATTGAGGATGGTGGAGGGAACGGACGCCCCTTTGAGGAACATTTCGACAGGAAATCGGGACAGCAAGTACCTCTCTTTCCCCTGGGTGGTGACTTTACTCTCCAGTGTTCTGATCACTACGATTATAGTAGATGTTCTGGGCAACCTGTTGGTCATTGTATCGGTCTTCAGAAACAGAAAGCTCAGGAAGGCAGGTAAATGTCTTCATCTCGATAATTCATCATGCTGACAGACTTTTATTATTTGTATATTTTACTGACAAGGTTTTCTGGAGTAACTCGTTATTAGAGATGTGACTGATTCAGAACAGATTTTTTAATTGTGTATTTTGAAATGAATTTGTTTCTGTTCTTTGGCAGAGTAAAATAACCTATGCATTTTGAATATATATTATTATCATCTGGTCTGCTGGTCTTTTAACCTAGCAACTAAAAGTGCCCAAAACACACCTAAAACCAGAAAACAGACCAGTCTGGCCAGTAGACAAGCAAATCCAACCTAAGCTCATTGGAAATACGTGCCTATTCATACATTTCTGCAAAACTGAAAAAACGTACCTATACATACAAATCACTGCAGTTTCCAGTTGAAATGAACATTAGGAGGCAGCAAACTTGGACAACTTTTATTTTTCACAAAAAGTATAATTTACAGGTATATTTTTGATTAATAAAGGTTAATTTTCACACAATTAGTTGCAGAATGTTCACATCCTGCACGATTTGAAAACTGATACTTTTGAACGTTGTCGTCACATATACAGCTTCATATACATGAGTTTTCTAATCTAGTACATTTACTCGGTAGCTCATGCGACACGGCGTTGCACTTAAGTGATGAAGAGCTCCGGTACGAATTCCCGTGAAACTAAGGTTTGACTAAGCAGCTCAAATCCGCATAAGAAAGTTAAAATAGTATGGCTGTATCAGCGAATATGTTTTTATATTACTTTTGCATTTGTTAACACTGTTGGGTAGGTTTAGGTTTGGGTTTGGTGTAGGGGATATTTCCAACATGATAGAGCAGTAATCTTTAGCGACACTCACCGGATATTTGAATTCTGAATGGCCGCAAAACGTACCTCAATCAGCATTATAAAAACGCTGCAATACGTGCCTGTACCAACGTAATAAAAACGTGCCACGGTCACGTATTAAACGTGTGTTTTAGCGCCACTCTCTGGACATTTCACTTTGAAACTGCCACGAAACGTGCAGTAAGGTACATAATTACGGGGTTGCAGAAATGTATGTAGAGACACGTATTTCCAATGAGCCTGGGTTGAGCAAATCAATTAACAGACTTGTTCAGGGCTCTTTTTCTTTTTACAATTTATTAGTATTATTAGTATTAATTGTCATTAGGGTCATTATTAATATTTTAAATATTTTATTATAATTAATATAATAATAATAATAAATTGTAAAAAGAAAAATATTAACAATAGCCCTGCTGAACCATTATTATTATTATTATTATTATTAATATTAACAACAACAAAAACAACAACAGCAATTTAAATGATCACAATTTCCATCTTTGTTTCGGTCTGTCTTGCTGTTAATAAAATAAATAAATAAATAAATAAATAACACATAATTAGCGATAAATGACAACACCTTAAAAAAACTTTACCTGTGAACCTGTTTTTTTTTTTTTTGAACAGACTGTGATGGTGTTGTTTGATGCCATTCTTTAGACCAAACAGTAGTGTTCATTTACAGATTTCATTAAAGAACCAATATCTGATTAGCTGTCTGTCTCAGCTCATTATTTAAGATTCAGACACAGTAATTGACTCATCAACGATTTCCAGATCATCAGGTGTCAAACTGAAAAGACAAGACAAAAGCATGGTGGTGTGCAGCAGCTGTATGAATGCCTCTGCATGTTGCCCTGTTAACATTGTCAGTTTTAGTCTGAGATGCAACATCTCGATCTGTCCTCCGGCCACTGGTCTTATCTCATGAACACAGCACAGCACAGCCTGACCTTTTTCTTCTGGAGATTTAAACTTTAAGTGGTTCTAAGGTGCAGTTATTTTGTCTGACCAACTAATGATTGACCTTTAAAAGATACAAGTACTGAGAGAATGTAAAGACAAATGAGATACAGTACACTTCTCTTAATAAGCTCAGCTTCAGATCTCATGAGAAATAAAGTTTCAAAAAGAGCTTGAAACTGAGACAGCTTGCATGTGCTGCAAACCAGACACATAGAGATCCTGTAATCATCTGGCTACAGCAACATGTGTAGTCTTTGGGATACTAAATAGTTCCAGACAGAAATATCCTATTATGTGATGTTTAGTTCTGTTGATTATACTCCCTTATACAGAACAATACTAAACGAATCAGCCATTCAGGCCATTTTAATGCAGGAGCTCACTCCGTGCTGGCAGTGAGACAGGTTCGTGAACTCCTGACACCCCCCCAGTAATTACAGCTCCAGTGTTTTGCTGCCATGTGATGTGTGTGAGTGTTTTAGAGATACCAGCACAGGATTTACACATCAGCTGATGTTCTATGTCTTGGTGTGATTTTATTTATTCATTAATTAGTATTTTCATCATGTTTTCCAGTAAAAATCCTTAAAACAAGATACATTTACTTAAGAAGCAGTATTGCATAAGATAATTAAGGAAGCCAGTTTCCTGCCACGGAATTAAAATAAATAAATAAATAAATAAATAAATAAATAAAATAATAATAATAAAGGTAATTGCTTTTTATCTCACAATTCTGCCTATTTATATATTTATTTATTTATTTATTTGCAATTATGAGATTATATCTCACAATTCTAAGAAAAAATTATGAATTTCAAGATATAAATGAAAAAGTATGAACCGCAAGATATAAACTCAGAATTGCAAGATACAAACTTAAAATTGTGCGATACAAACGTGCAATTCTGGGGGAAAAAGTCAGAACTGTGAGATATAAACTCATAAATGTTAGAAAAAAAGTCATTTTTAATTATAGCTTTTTTCATTATTCCAAGTTTATTATTATTATTATCATTTTATTATTTATTTTTTTGTAATTCAGTGATGGGGGAAAAAAAAGGCTGAATAAAGTTTATTTTTCTTGCCTCACTGGCAAGTGTTTTTTTTTTCTTATAAGCAAAAACTTGCAACCTACATACTAAATGTTGTTAGATTTAAGACAACTTAATTTAAGATATATTTTCTGAAAACAAGTCTTAATACCTTATGCAATATTGCTTCTCAAGTAAATTTACCTTGTTTCAAGCTGGCTGTAAAAGTCAAAAACATTTTTGCTATAGAAAATGAGATAAGAAGTGAGAACGCTGTATAAGGCATTGTATGTTGGTCTTAAATGTGTTTTCATTGTAAACCCTTACAGCTGAAGTTCTACTCATCTCATCACTTGATGCTCAGTGAGGGCAGAACCATTACAGATACTGGATCTGGATCAGAGTGATTTTAAATGTGATGATTTATTCCATCACAGGTCCTGACACTTCAGACTGGGTGATGCACAACTGGCAAATTCAATTTGAGTGCCATTTTCATCATATTCATCAATAGCCAGCAAATGAATTTACAGCACATAAATTCATCAGTATTCTTGACCTCTAGTCTTTACGACACTGATGCTGATGCAGGTCACAGAAAGTACCTCCATGACACCAGAATTCACATGAAGAACAATCCAGTCCATCAAAATTCACACACATCCATCAGTAAAAGAGTCTACTTTGATCACCTTACTGAACTCCCAGAACAGTGCTGTGAGCTTGTTTCAAAATGACAGCCTGTAGGCATGAATTTACATGTGTCCTGTCATCACAGATATCTGTCGAGCGAGACCAGGTGATCTGTGAATTAATTGTGCAGTGCTACCTGCCACCTCGTAAAATACATACGTTTTTTCACAAATCATATGAATTTGTACGAGTGAGGTTGTACAAATTCATATGAATTAGCCACCTTGTCAGAAATGAACGAATTGCCGTGAGATCGGGTTGTGTTTGATGATTGCATTATTTTACGTATGCATCTGCCAATCTCTCGAGAAGGGTATAACTGCAACCTGGAGATCTCCAAATGGGGGTGGGAACTCCAAAACTTGGTGGGAGCTCCAAAATAGGGCGTGGCTTCCTCCCATTGACAGACAGGCACATGACACGCATGCGCGATTTTTCCCCAATCCACTTCAGTGCAAACTCCGCCCAACAGCTGATTCTAAAGATTTTATTGGTTGTGTCAATCAAAGTGTTGATTTCCTTCAGTATGCTACAAAAAATGCTAACCCCTAAACCTAC
>JAFVLL020010733.1:0-16827 GCA_021397915.2 Tor tambroides
AGTATCTTCTCCTTGAAATGTCATGGTATACCTACCTGTCGTACTCACCTGCTGTTTGTCTCTCCAGTTGTGTCAGTTTCCTCCAGCTCCAATCATCCGCTGAGGTGTGTGTTCTCCGGTCATCCTGGCATCCTGGTCTCCTTCTCCTCCAACTCCACGAACTCCTGGAAAGCAAAGTAGAAGTCATTATTCCCTGTATTCAACCCCCAAGAAAGTATCTGAGTTGGCAGACTCACCGGATATCTCTATTCACTGCTCCAAGACTCTCCTATCATTTAAATATCTCCTGTTATATACTTACCTTTGTGTCTGACCCATAACTGTTACATATATTTGTATGTATATTGAAATATTGCTCTTTAGTGGCTTTAATGAAGAGCTGCTACTTCTAGCAACTAGCTTTCATTGTAGCAAACAACTTTTCAAAAAAAAACTAAAGTAGTTTCCAGCTTAGAAAGCTAATCATTACTTCAATGATTCAGATCATATTGAATGATAAACTTTTTTTATATGACAGGTTTTGATTCATAACTTGCCATATAAATTGTGTTTTAAATTGATAATCATGTGACTGGCTGTTGTACCTGCATTATCATGCTAGCACATGACGTGTTAACAGCGAGAAAGCGTCTGCTAGGACCACAAAGCGACAGAATCTCAGCAGAATCTTTGATGCTATTTCAGGTCATTGTGCAATGCCACTGTAAATCAGCGAACTTTCTGAAATTAATGGGATGTCTCTGTAATTGGCCATTAATCTTGTTAAAGGTAAATTTCCTTCTCTCATCTTGGTCAGCTAATGACATCAAATTGAATCCGTTCTGCTCTTGCCTACTGATGTATTGCTTTGTGTTTGGATTGAAGCTGTAACGTCGTTAGCCAGTGACCTTCACATGAGCCAGCAGAAACCGGGAAGACAAAACTTCCTCTTTGAACAAAATTAGATATGAAGCATCAAAGCGCAAGCCTTTGTCTTAGATCGGTTTTGAAATATGAACCGTTTCCGTCAGATTTCAACATTTCATGAAGAAAATACAAGTGGCGTTGCCAGTGCAAAACTCACTGTCATGAAGCTCCAGTAGGGTGTTGTGGATGGTTGCTAGGGTGCTGCTATGTGGTTCAAAGTGGATTTTAGCTTATTGCGATATGGTTTCTTGGTGGTTTCTTACAGGCCCTAGTCAGAAGTTTCCTTTTAAAATGAAGTGTATTGAATATGTACTTGTAGTACTTGTACTTGTAGATATGATATTAAAATGAAATAAAAGACTTAAGTGTACTTAAAGAGAGACACTTTCATGTTACTAAACACACTTTTAAAAAGCACACTAATGTACACTTTTAAAAAGTGTTTTATTTTGATGTAAAGTACCTGATTTTATTATTTTTTTTAACTGTAGTGTTATTTGATTACATTTAATTTTTAATGCCCTAAAGTGCATCTCCATTATTACATACGTGTAATTACAAATATTTAAACACATGACATACAAGTTTTTGTAGAAACCTGTTTCTGTCACAGCATGAATGAATGAATAAATGTAATTGCAACTTTTTATCTAACAATTCTGACTGCAAATTTACATCTTGCAACGATGATTTTGTGACTTTGTATCTTGCAATTCTGAATTACGAAATAATAATAATAATAACAATAATAATAATAATAGTGAGATATAAACTCAGAATTACGAGGAAAAAAAGTTGCAACTATCTGTACCTTTTCTTCTCAAAATTATGATTGCGAGTTAACATCTCAATTTTTTTCTCTAAATTGCGAGTTCATACCTCGCAATTCTGAATTGCGAGAAAAAAATCTGTATTGTGAGATATAACTTAGAATTGTCAGAAAAAAGTCTGAATTTTGAGAAAACGTCACAATTATCTGTACTTTTTATTCTCAAAATTGCAAGTTATAAATTTGCGGATATTGCTAATTATAACTCCTCATTGTGAGTTATATATAAATTGTGAATTAACATCTCAAAATTCAGCCTTTTTTCTCAAAATTGTGAGTTTTATCTCTTAATTCTGAACTGTGAGAAAAAAAAAAGTCTGACTAAAGGTCTCTGCACACTGAGTCTGAAATTTTCGTCCGAAATTTTCGCACGTTAAAAAAAAAATACGACCTCACGTTGTGTCAATCACGTTTGCACACTGCCTCCGAAACTTTCGACCATCAAAAAAAATTCGGATCAGGTTCGATTTTCTGCGTTTTCGCATTCGTTGCATGCATTTTGATAGGAAAGGATGAAAAATACGAAAAAACAGAAAAACGCATGCGAAAATTTCGGACTCAGTGTGCAATGACCTTAAGACATATAACTAAGAATTGTGTGGAAAAATTCTGAATTTTGAGAAAAAGTTGCAATTATCTGTGTCTTTTCTTCTCAGAATTGCAAGTTATAAATTTGTGACTACTGTGAGTTATAACTCATGATTGCGAATTATGTATAAATTGAGTAAACATCTCAAAATTCTGTTTTCTCAAAATTACGAGTTTTATGTCATAATTCTGAATTTTAAGAAAAAAGTCTGAATTGTGAGAGAACAATTAGAACTGAGAGGAAAACTTCTGAATTGTGAGATATGTCAAAATTGCAAATAAAAAAAAAATAGATAAAGAATTTTAGAAAAACAAAAAGTCACAATTAATTTTTTCTCTCTCTCTTTTCTTCTTTAAATTCCATGTCTGCAATGCAATGGGCTTCCATAAGTTTCAATAGAAATTATATTAAATTGTATTTTAATTTACCCTGTGCTATAAGTTTTAACAAATGCTTGTCAGTACATGCAGCATTAATTAATAATCAGGGTAATTATTAAATTCACATATAAAGATATACTTAAGTCCTACTCCTCCAAATTACCTCTAAACTAATTGCATTTAATGTAAATATAAATAGTAAAAAAATCATTCAATCCCAATTGACCGTTCGCAAACCCCGCCCACCCTTAGTTACTGTTGCCATGACCGACAAACAATGCTGCTCTCACACTACACACGTGTTCTCACGCAGTGAAAAATACATCGCAGAGCAAAGAGTAAACTGACAAAACACCGATAGAGAAGACAGAGCAGGTCACTTCTAATATGAAACAAGGTCTCAGGACCCTCAGCTTTTAAATTGTCATTTTTAAAGAAATTCAAACAATAAATACTGTTTTGTGGCTCTTCAATGTGTCGTGACAGATCACTGTATTGCCTCAGTTCAAACACCTGAACCGATCGTCTTTTCATATTTACTTAAAGCACGAAATAAATATGAATAAACATCAGAAAGTGTTTTATTTCAACCGCGGAACACACCATTTTTCAAGTTTAAGTCCACTGAAGTTAATCTACTCTCCTGTCTGATTTGTGGTTAAGGCTAGAAGAGATACAGCTGCGGCTATACTGGCCATGATCATTTACATATTTTCCGAGCCGACAATATAACGTGAAACCTATGAAAATAGTTTTAAAAAGCACATAGCGCCATAGTTTCATCACTTTAGAGTGTCGCAATGACCGTCTTTTTGCAGTAAAGGACCTGTCAGAGTTTAATGAGAGGGAAGATGATATGAAGCGATGCGAGGTTAGCTGCATTGTAAACAAATGAGCGCACATGTGCATATGAGCTCCCGATCGGGACGAAGTTCATGGGATTTTGTCCACAGAATGATAAGAACACACGTTTTAACATATTATTTTATTATTTAACACTCAGTATTTAACTTTAGCGCTGCAAGCCATGCACACAGCGCAGGACATGGACAGATTTTCTGGTACGCAATACAAGTACTTTAAAGGAATACCTTAGCTTAATTACCGTTACCGTGGCAGCCAACAACAGCACAGCTTAACCCTCCGCACATATTTATATTTAGTTATATTGAAAAAGTTTCAATTCAGTCGATCTTTTTTTTACTCCGTTTTAACATGTATTTCTATGGAGACCTGTCGTAGCTGTCGGGCAAGATGGCGGATAGCAGCGGTGGCGCATAATCTCTGCATTCTGATTGGTCAGATCGCCTGTCAATCAAGCTCTTTGCGAACGGTCAATTATCATGTAATAAATTGCATAACATTTTTGCTCAAATATATTCTTTTAAAGTGTATTTTTATGTAAAAAGTTTTCTTCTTTTTTTCACAAGGTTTGATTTGGTCTCTTTGTCAGTGTAAATGTGGAATTTTTTTTCCCACCCATTTTATCACCTGTCAAATTAAATCATAAGTGTGATTGTGTAGAAAAGTAAGCCTACCTCTCCTCAACAAGCCACCAGGACCCAAAATAAAGCCCTTCATGTAGTCAATTATAACTAATTGCTGTCGTCAATGTGATTACATGAGCAATGAAAGGCCTTTGAAAGGAAAGCAGTGTAGTGTTACCACAAACAAGCATTCCGCTTACCCCTCTGTACAAACCAAAACTCATTCAAACATGTGAGTACGCTAGTTATGGTCAGCGCTGGAGCATTTTCCATATTTTCCAGGCCATTTTTAGTTGAGTGTCTTCATGTGCGAGGCTGTCAGCTCGTGTGATTGTCTCCACACCACTTGCGTAAAAACTGCTCCGTTCCAACTGGAATGAACTGGCAGTTTGCCTCGTGTGAGAAAAAGGGAGTTGAGTATTCGCTTTTAGAGTCATTTCGTAAGTTTTTGATTAAAGAAATCTGTGGCAGGGGGGAAATAAAGAGAGATCCCTGGAAGCGGTCCACTTATGCTTACGGTATGAATCAAACAACCTGAAGTCTGAAACAAAGCAGAGGCAGAAAGGGCAGGAGGCCTTAATGCGGAGCTTTTGGAACGAGACTTGTGGGCAGAGGTGTACAGAGAAAATATACCAGAGCTGATGTATGGGTATTACGTCAAAATTGACTCAATTAAAAGATGAAATAGTAAGACAAAATGTACTTGGATGGAAGTATAGCTGGCTTTTCCACGGTTAGTATATAGGGGGTTTCTGAGTCACGTAAGAGCAAGGTCAGTATCTCAGATTCTGTTTCAAAAGATCAAATAGGCTAATGTGTTTTCTCTTTACCAGTGGTTTTGTATGTTGTAAACACATTTTATAAAAACTGACTTGAAAAAAAAAAAAAAGTTCATCAAAGTTGTCCTAAGACAGGAACGGGTATTGTTTTTGTTTTAGGATAACTTTGATTAAAGATTTTAATCCACTTCAGATGTTGACTACTGTATTTCAATTTCAATTTTTTTTTTTTTTTTTTTTTTTTCCACCATCCAGAGTAAAATTAAATTATAACTGAAGATCTTCCAATAGCTGCTGGGGAATAACTGAACACAAAAAACCACACTGACATATGACAAAAGTCAACTAGATTTTAACTATAAACACATAGGTGTTAATTATATAAATCCTTGAATATACATAATACAATCTGTTAAATTATCAGACATTTTAATGTTAAGACAATTAAAAAATATTAAAATATTTTTAAAAAATCTATGAAATATATCATAGAAATAAATATTTAAAAAATATATATTTATTAGTTATTACTTTCGTTGGTAAAAAAAAAAAAAAAAAATTGTTTATTTGTTTGTTTGTTTGTATTTTACCTTTTACTTTTCCCCCCTTTATTAATTATGTTTGTGTTTTATAATTGTTTTATTGTATGTTTTGAAACCAAGCTTCATTGGGACAACATGCCCCACTGTTAGGACATATAAATATTATTAGCAGCTTTCTTTTTCTTTTTCTTTCTTTCTTTCTTTCTTTCTTTCTCTATGAATAAATAAACAAATAAACAAATAAATAAATATTGCTGTAGAAATAGTTTTCACTCAGAAATTGCTCTTAAGTTTGACAATTAACTAATAAGAAGCACCAAAAAACACACTGAATTAAATGTGACACTTTTTTAAAGTAGAAGGACTGAAATATTATTTTCTTGTACATACTCTTATAACCTTTGTTTTATTTACAACTTTGAATAGCTGTTTTTTAAACAACGTAAATGAATGCATTTTTCTAATCAAATAAATAGATTTTTTAAAAATACAACATAGTTCCCTGAAAAACTGCTAGTCTGATTGTTTTCTAGCAATGAACTAACACCAAATTAAAAAGAATTCATGAAATAAAAGAAAGAAACCTTAGCTAGAATAGGTAAGATGGTTACAAACTGTTCTTAAATTAATATGACTAATTGATAGATTAATATTACACAGCAGGGTCAACTAGGCCTTGAGTTATTGATAGATTTTCCATTAAAAAAAAAAAAAAAAAATTACATATAAATATATATATTTTTTTTTCTATAACATTATTATACATTTTTATACATTATTATACATTTTTATATTATACATTTTTTCCTACAATAACAGGGTTGAATAGTTGACACTGACGACTGCAGTCAACACCACAATTTGTGTAAAAAAGGATTGACAACCCTAAAGGATTCTTGCCAAGGACGACTGATTCATTCCTTCATGTTAACACTTGAATTTCTCATAGAGAAGGACAGGATCTTTGTTTCTAATAAGTGTTATCTACATTCGAAGCACTGGATTGCGCTTGAGGCTCTGATGTAGTGGATTTTCAGGACAGAGCAACATCTGTAGCACAAAAAGTTGTAAATCACAACACAAAGACCTTAACTTGACGCAAGTCGAAACTAGACCAAAAAGCTTTCAGCGTATTTTTAACATCCCAACGTTATTAGAATATCTTGGCATCTAAGATTGTAATCTCTTTTTCTTCTCCAACTTGCCTGTTCCTCACTCGCAGTCATCAATCATGGCAGGGCAATGACAGGAAGGGCAGTTAGAGCGTGTATTAGGTGAGATGAGTTTGAGAGGGCTGCCGCAGGAAGGCAACACAACGCAGAGGTTGGTCCGACCTGTTGCAGGAATGTCTCTTTATGTCAGAGTCGATGTCACTCTTGCGTTTTCCAGGGTTGAGTCACAGCTGCGGCTGCGGTAATCACATGTTGTCAACAAACGCCGCAATAACGTCCAACTGACAGCGACCTCCTATTGAGTGACTCACAGATTAATGAAAACAAAACATTCTCTTGATGGCCGACCTGTCATAGTTGCCATGTGGCGAATTTTCTGTCAGTTTTCTTTTTGTTAACACAGTGTCAGCGCCGGACACGATTGGCGCCTTGACACGCCAAAACTAAAATCACACGCATGATAATCAATGAAACTGTCTATACTGGAAGAGCCTGTTGCTTTGCGTCTTAAGACCATTTCTGGCTTTGACGAGGTGTAAGTCCACTCCAGGCACTGCTTTCCCTGCGCATCTGGAATAAAAGCATTTTCTGACATGAAATTAACGTGATATGTGTCAAAAATGTGATATGTGTGTTTTGTGTGTCTCGTTTCTCCAGTGTGGACAGAATCATTAATCAATGCTGGAAACTTCACATCAGGCCTTGTTAGGACATATATGTAGTTGTAACAATGTTGAATTAATTCACTGTTTCAAAATAGCCTATGCAAACTCTATATTTAACAATGTATTTCCTTTGAAACTGAATAATAAAGCAATGATTGTATGCACATGGACAGGCAAAAACAAACAAACAAACAAACAAAAAAAATTATTAGTGGCAAAATTGTTGGCTGAGGAAATAATAAATGATGTGCAAAGTTTTAGTGCAGTCATTTTCACTAAATAATAATAATAATAATAATAATAATAATAGCTTTATTTATTGTACATTAGACTATCAAATATTTACAAATATAATAATAATAATTTAATCATGAATTTTCATGAATTTCTATAATAAATTAAAATCTTGAAGTGGGGGGGGGGGGGGGAGACTTCAAAGGTTTCCAAGATAAGAGTAAAGTTTATAAGAAAGAAAGAAAGAAAGAAAGAAAGAAAGAGAAATATTTATTGCCTCCATGATAAACAAAAATAAAATCATTTAGGAAAATAAATAAATAATAATATATATAATATATATAAGTTTACATAGACAGAAATAAATATAAAAAAATATATATTAAAACTTTTGAAAAAAACTATTATGTACAAAGAAAGAAAGAAAGAAAGAAAGAAAGAATTGAATAAAAAAACAAACAAAAAAAACTTTATTCATAATAATTCTTTACACAAATACATCACCAAAAACAACACTCAATAACTACACCACCACCAACAAAAAAGAATAAAGTTTATATAGAAAGAAAGAAAGAAAGAAAGAAAGAAAGAAAGAAAGATTCATTGCCTCCATGGTAAACAAATATAAAAACTTTCAGAAAAAAAATGAAAAAAAAGAATAAAATTTGTATAGAAAGAGCTTAATTTTAATTAACTTAATTTCACTGAACACACAATTTTTTTTTTTTTTTTTTTGAAGTGCAAAATAAAGTGGAATAAGGAATTGGTCTGTAAATTAAAGTGTTACTCAGTATTTATCCATTTCAGAGATGCCTCTCAACCTTTTCCACTCGAAACATTTAACTCCTCTGCTTTCGTGAGGCCTCTGGGTGTCAGTTTGGCTTTGATATAATCTACGGTTGCTACAATAAAACCAAAGCCAACCATAACTAGGTCGTCTCTTGACATGGACAATATCCCTCATCAAAATCACTCAATAGACATGCCACGGGAGGGAACGAGGAACGTATTTTAAAAGTATGCAGTGAATCTAGTTCACGACAAACAATCATGTTTGTCTGCTTGACAGCTGCTTTTTGTTGTGATAATTGCATTTAATCTTCATTTTCTCCACGTGTCTCCTGCATACTTTGAATAGTCATGTTTATACAGGATGGACCTGTGAGGGCTAGTAAAATATTAAAAACCGTCTTACCTTTTTCTTCTCTGCCACAGAAATATAAATACCTGGAGGGAGTCCTTTGTACCTGAGAAAAGTAACACATGCACTCTGAGCGTGCTGTGGTAGGGTTTGATGCATGCTTTTCTGATGTTCTCATCCTTTCAAATGCCACTTCAAATGCACCTCGCAACTCAGCTTGTCATAATATTTACATTATGTCTGCTTTGCTTTCTGCTCCATGCATTTTTTCTGCCCTTTCCCCAGCAGCACACACGACATCTCAATATCAAGCTTCAATGCAGAAATGACCCAATAAGCTATGCAGAAATCACTGAGCAGAAAATTCTAGCGAGGCCTACCTTGGCAAATCTGGAAATTGAAGACCTAAACAAAATGCAATCTCAAAGGCTCCTCGGGTGCGGCTCAGGTTTACCTCCGAGCCTGGGATTACACTCTTTTCCACAGCTGTTTCCTGGACTTGGTCACGGTCTCTCCCTCTCGCACGAGTGGGTTGAGAGGGGCCAAAGTCCCGATGTTGACATTGCCCCAGGCCATCCACTTCATCTCAGCCCCACAGCCATGGGAATCTGACATCCTAAATCAAGCGTGCCGTGTAAATCTCTGCGCCGACGAGGACTGTTTTGTTTGAATGTTTGCTTCAGACCGCCCGCATCCCTGGCCAGTGCTATAATGACTCTGCTCTTGCTCTCTACAGGAAATGTTGGATGCTTCCAGGGATCTGGCTGAAACGAGGGGAAAGGATTGTTCATTTCCCTGCAGAGGGTCTGGGGCACGACTTTAGCGCAAGTGCTGAAATTTCCTCTTAGCAGAGCTTAGATGCTTCCATCAAGTTTCACTCACATCCTTGCATGCTCACTCGGACTCACACGACACAGTGATTTATGGACGAGAGGATAAAATAAAATAAATGGTTAGCGTGTGTTCTTTTTCACCAACAATAAGGTGGTGAAAGGTAGCAGCCAATCCTCAATGGATACTCTTGTTGGACCTGGAACAACAGATCTATCAACTAATCAGATTGTGGGTTTAAGGCAGGAGTGTCCAATCCTGTTCCTGGAGGGAAGTTTCCTGGGATCCTGAACACCATGATTACCTGAGAGTGGCCTTCCAGAAGCAGGAATGGACAACTCGGGTTGAGGGTAAGGGTTAGGTTGGGATTACACCTTAAATAACATTCTTTTCAACTTAAATTTTCTCTGCAATTCTAGTTGGTTGTTAACGGTTGAGACTTGAGAGTTTATTTGTTGGATAGGAATGTATTTCTAAGACCTTAATGATCAAGAAAGTCGAACAAATCCCTTGGAATTCATGCCAAAAAATCAATCACCTTTAAGTAACACCTTGTTATTCAACAATCATTTGTTGAATCAGAGTTAAATGTGGCTTTGAATGTCTATTTGGCATGAGGTCAAAAAGTAACTGTAATTCTACACAGGCTCATTGGAAATACGTGCCTCTACCTACATTTCTGCAAAACTTAAAAATATGTATGAATCGCTGCAGTTTCCAGGTCAAATGAACAGTAAAGACAGCTTTTATTCCTCTTCACACAAAGTATGATTAGCACAGCAACAGTTTCTACTAAGCCAGTTTTTGCACAATATTACGTTATGACTTCGAAACAATTTAATATGCTGCGAGATTTGAAAACTGATACTTTTGAACATTAACGTCACATATACAGCTTCATATGTTTGGGTTTTCTAATGCAGTAGGTTTGCTCAATGCTATCTCACGACCAATTCTTACATATTTTACGAGGTGGCTAATTCGTATGAATTCATACGACCTCACTTATACGATTTTGTACGATTTGTCTAGATCCCAGTGACAGGTAGGTTTAGGGGCGGTGTTAGGTGTAGGTAATTTGTACGAATTCATACGAATTGGGGAATTCGTAATATATTCGTACGTTTAAGTAAAATTTGTGCAAGTGAGGTTGTATGAATTCATACAATTTTTGCTTAATTGTACGTATGTTACGAGTTTCCCAATTCGCCACCTTGTAAAATATGTATGAATTATCATGAGACCGGGTTGGTTTGCTTGGTAGCTCACCCGATACGGCGTTTCATTTGAAAGGTGAACCACTCCGGGATGAATCCCGTGGACAAAACAGCTCAAACCCACGTTTAAGAAAGTTAAAATAGCACGGTTGCACCAGTGAATGTGTTTTTATGACACTTTTGCATTTGTTAACACTATCGGTTTAGAGTTGGGTTTGGTGTAGAGGGCTTGTTATTTTCCAACACCTTACAGCATTAACCTTTTAGCAACACTCCCCACACATTTGACTTCTGAACCACCACAATACGTACATGAAGCAACGCAATAAAAACGTAGCAATATGTACCAATGTAATAAAAAATGTGGCCACTGCCACGGTCAAGTATTGAACTCATGTTTTAGCGCCACTGACTGGACATTTCACTTTGAAAGCTAAAATCTGTGTTGCAGAGGTAGTACAGCATCTGCAATTGATGCTGGCTGTTTTGTTTTAATAATTCACTTCGTACTGCTTTTATCACAAGCCAGGGCTATAACGGCTGGATGTTGGATGCTGGAACGAGGGGAAGAGATTGTTCATTTCCCTACAGAGGTTCTGCAGCACTCCTTCGATGCAAGTGGTGAAATTTCCCCCAAGCAGAGATCCGCTACTTCTGTCCTGTTATATTCGCATTCAGATGAGAACGATCAGACTCATGTGTCGAACTGATTTATGGACATGTGGACGAGAGGAGAAAATCAAACGAATGGTCAGCATATGTTCTTTATTCATCACCAACAAGAGAGAAAAATGAGCTCATCCTCTCCTCAACTCACTCCCTGAGTTGCTCTGTCTGGGAGCATCTGGAATGGATTAGAGTTACTCCGTACAGCAGAAGAACAGGAAAGCCGAGAGCAGGTCTTTAGTAGATTGTGGCTCTGGGTGAGGACTGGCCTCACGCAGTTATCACTCGCCGGTGTCTAATTCAACCATCTGTTTCACTGATGTCCCACTGTCTCTAAAATCATTCTTGATGACTGTAACAGAAACAGTGGAGGTGTAACTAGTTCTCTTGAGAGGAACCATTTTGAATCATATTGGAATACTGTATCCAAGACTAAGACATTCAAGTCAAACTTTGAAATTATTCACTTTGAACATTTCATTTTCATTGAATCTTAAGACCCATACATTATAGCAATATATATATATATATATATATACATCTACCTCAACCCAGGGGTGTCCAATCCAGCCCCTGGAGGCTCACAGAATTTAGCTTCAATCTTAATTAAACACACCTTAACCACTTAATTGAGGTCTTCAGGATTACTTCGCAGATTGTCAGTGCATGTGCTACATTTGATGAAGAACTTACCTCACAACCATTAAAAAATGTTCTACAAAGTATGCATTCATATGGTATGATGCAATCTGGACATACTATAACCGGTACGTAGCCATGTTTTGCCTCCCAGCCATTCTCAACTCTTCTCCCTTGGCCTCATGGTGTAATAAAGAGTCCATTGGATGCACACTTAGGAATCTCAGTGGAAGTAACAGGTCATCTGGTTCCTTTATACCTACTGTTTTATGAATACTCTGAATTTGGACATGCAATTCTTATCATGTACTGCCTTTCGTCAAACTATACAGTAGAGAAAGAAGGGGCAGGGGTCATGGAGCAGGTTGGAGCCAACTTTGCAAGAAGGTGGCCCTCGAAGATTGGGCACCCCTGTCCCAACCCCAAACCTATCCTTAAATGCTTTAATTTAGATATGCTGATTTTACCAAAGTGTGCCTTAATCATCATCCTAGTTGATCCTGGAACATTCCTTTCAACTAGTCAGGTTTCAAGGTTAGGTTTAGGGTTATGCAAAGGACTGGAACCTGGACAACATTCTTAGAGGTTAATAATGTTCCTCTGGTCTTAGGCGTAGTTAATGGTTAGAGTTGCTCCAGGACTAAGGGGTCAAGACTGACTTTGACGTGTTAGTTTTGGGGAGTTGGTAGCTACACCACTATGCTGACAAAAGCTAATCTTTTTGGAGGCTTATAAAAGCGTGAACTGGATTTATTTCCTGTCTGCTGCATTTGACTTAATGGCACCAGCAAGATAGTTGTTTGTGGAAGGCCTTGGGACTGTGTACATACTTGTGGTGCATCCAGCCAATCAGTGTTGTCAGGACCTCATGAGGATGCTTGACACCATTTTAGCGTCCAACTAAACTGCAATGACAGAGTATTACTGCAGGGGTATACTCCACATTCCCTCCAAAATCCCCAGTGTGTGACAGAGGCAATGAAATTACAAAATTAATTAAGATCCAGCAACGAGATAATGGGATTACAGTAGATTTGATGAAGATGGGCAAAAGTGCAAAATGAGATATTGTTGATACCGCCGCTATCAAGCGGTACAAAGCAAAAACAGCCCTTTGGGTTACATTAGGATGCTTTGGCTCAGTCTGTTCGAGGGAGGAATGGGCTTGGCTGCAAACTCTGTGTGCCTCTCTTATCAGGTATATATGATCAGCACTTAACGCCACACCAGGGAGAGTGGATGCTATTAATTTGAGGAACTCTCTTTTCCCGCAAGGATTTCTGTTGTCTCTGCTCTTTCCGTGTAAGAGTCTTGGCACGGCGCTCGCACACTGCAGCGAGGAATTTATTTTTTTCATCTTTTAAAAACACTTTTAGCCTTTTTGCCTCTTTATTGAACAAAGTATAGAAGACAAAATGGAGCGGTGAAGAGGAGGATAATGATATATGTTGCAAGCCAGATTTGAACTCATATCACCTGTATGAACACCAATCATCAACATTGTTTTGATATCAGTTTTAATGTAAAAATAGTTCACATGTTCAGTGTGACTAATGCTGAAAGTGAAACAAATGAACAAAACAAACCTTCTCTTCTACCTCCGCCTGAACATGTACAGTTATGTACAGTTACATGTACAGAGTTGCATATCCTCTGCTACCGTTCACATGTAGAGAAATGTTTGTTCCAAATACTGCTTATTCCAAGCAAGAGGTGAACAGTTTATAATCACACACTGTTTGTGCGCCTCCAGTGTCCCAGCTTCGCTGAAATCAATAGGCATTATTTATATCACTGCGGACTCTCCAGTGCTCAGTGTATCCAGCTCAGATAAGGCATTGAAGACGCCCAGCACAGCAGCCAGATCAACTTCCTGATTTATATACAGCATTCTGCACCGCACTCCTAAAGCATTTAAAGCAGTAAATTCAACTTTCCCCTAAGATACTGCCTTTCCTATTTCTCAGCTCCTAGAAAATACTAGCGTACTGCTCACTGCATTATGTTCTAATGCCTATATATTGTAGGTATGAAATACGTCCTTGAATTATATCACATTAAATGAACTGTAGAATGGTCCACCTAGCATTTCTTGATAACTGTGAAGTAAACAATGCAGGATAAATATTCCTGCATTGGATTTGCTGAGCTCGGATTTACAACATCCATTGTCTTTAACCCAGAATGCTCTCCAAATAATTCTGCATTCAAGCATGGGATTGTCTACCTGCCCCAGAATCCTCCTTTTCATGCCAGATACTAGACAGCTTTTTGAGGGAGCATTTGGACAAAAAGACACTGTGGTCTTGAGGGTTGACCTTCCATGGGTTCAAAGGTCAACTCCCTTGGGTCCATTAGTCAGGTAGTTATTTTGTGTTTGTTTGAGACAGCACAGTTTCCCAGGGTTAAAAGCAAGCATTGAATTATGGGAGAAGGAAAGGGGACGGATATTTCACCTGACATATACCTTTTGATATGGAACGATGTAAAGGAACTCAATTTGTAATTTTCAGAAAAAAAATAAAAATAAATAATAATAAAAATAAATAAATAAAAATGTGATTGTGCAAGTCTGTGCAGAAGTTTCTGGCTACAGTATATTTTTGTTAGTGATTACTAGAGTGTTGCAGTTGCTAATTGCTAAGGCCAGTGTTGAGAGTAACACATTATAAGTAACTAAAAGTTACTAAAAGTAACTTTTATGGAAAGTAATGCATTACACTTTTACACTACTTTTTTCACCTAAGCTGGGCTTGCTTATCTATTTTTAATAAAGACACAAAAGTTATATTTTGGCAACTGTAAACCCAAACCCTTTCACTCCTAAAGTGAAATTAATAGAAGTGCCTCTGCACCTCACTCCCAATTTCTCTCGACATTGGGACAGAAGAAGTGTCAGTGAATAAAAGGGAAAAGAAAGTAACGTGCATTTCATATTTGAAAAAGTAACTTGGATATTTTGTTGAAAATTTAAAAGTAATGTGTTACCAGTTACTTGAAAAACTAATCTGATTACGTAACACACGTTCCTTTTTATGGAGTAATGCCACATTGTAATGCATTACTTTTAAGTAACTTTCCCCAACACTGGCTGAGTCAATTTGAGTTTTTTTAAAGGGTAAGTTCATCAATTTTCAACTAGCTTTGTATTGTTACAATGTCAGTAGTATATGTATGAACAATGTGTATTATTATGGTGTTCTGGATCATTGCTAAATTTGCTGGTGTTTTCTAACATGTTCTGGTTGATTCTAGGGTGTGATCAGCCCAATCTCACAAGAGACCATAAGTATTTTATTTTTTGGCAGATTGGCAGCAAATTCATATGAATTTATACGATTTGATTTGTTCGAAAATGTGCGGTTTTTAGATTAAAGCTCCACCCCTAACTCTACCCCTGAACATAACTGTCAGTAATGCGCAGTGCCGATCCTAGACTTCTGGGGGCCCTACGCAAAACTGTGTCGGGGGACATTCACGTTACAAGATTTGGCTGATTTTTACGTAGAGAGTGTGACAGCGCACCGCATTAGAAATGATCATTCATGTTTTCATACCCGCTGGCCAAATTCAAAAATGAAACTAAAATTAAAACGTCTTTGAGAGCAAGAGGGCCCCCTGGTGTTTCAGGGGCCCTACGCAGCTTGCGTATTCTGCGTATAGGGAGGATCGTCTCTGGTAATGCGTAAGCTGATAGTATGAAAATATACAAATTAAACTGTATGAAATGAAATACAAATTTGTCACCAATTCACCAAAACATAAATTAAATTAGTTACTTGCCATAAGAGTGTCTTGTGATTGGCGGTTAAATTAAATGCAAGTTTATGCTATTTACGATTGTAAGTCTGATTGATTATAAAAACATTTTAAGACCTCAGTAAAGTGCATTGTATGAGATTATGCAGCAAAGTTTAATAAGATATAATGAATAGTAATAGTGATGCTTCCTTAACTCATTTTCCAAGACTACTACTAAGCATAAAGCGGATTTCTTTGCTTTGTTCAACTCTGTTATTTGGCTGTGAATTCCAGCATAGTGCTTAAAAATTCCTGTAGATTCTGAAAGGGCTCTCCAGCAGTCCTTTGAATGTGGGTGGTTGTAAATCTTTTGGCCTATAAGAGGAGCCCTAACATTACATTCCCATATTCTCATTCCCTTAACTGCTCTCATTGCCCTGAGGTACAAGCATTCCTTGTCTTTGACCAGAAAACCTCAAAGAAAGATTCTCCACTTTATGGATTCTTTAATGGACTGTCTATGATAAAGTATTACTTATGGACCGTCAATCACATGCGACAATGACACATCTGATATTTTGAGGCCAGAAGGTCAGATCAGCCCTAAGAAAACATTAAAAGAGCTGTAGCTATGTGCCTTTTGTCTTCTGGACTGAGCGTGGCCATCTGGAGAAAAGACTCTTTCTAAGGGTCTATTGTACCCTTGACCCCACACCGCCTGAGGTTAGATGCACACTACTGAGGCATGAAGTCTGGCCAACCACCGGTGTCAGCTAGTAATACTAGTAGTATTTGGTTTGTCGCACAATGGGACGTTGGTCTTTCTCCACACTTGAGGCTGTCAATAAACTTGTTAGGCTGGAGATAAGGGTTGGTTTTATTGACTGTTTTCGTGAAATGAATTAAAACATTGTACATGAGGGGCACATCAGGCACAGGCGTAATTCTTTTTCAGGCCGAACATAAATTATACGCTGTCCTGCATTAATGAAACAACCAAATTCTCAAA
>JAFVLL020010734.1:0-12613 GCA_021397915.2 Tor tambroides
AAAAACCCTTATACTCACTTCTTCTGTAGATGAAGCTGGATCATGAATGATTCGCGCGAACATAGACGCATTTAGGGCAGATCGGGGATCACACATTCCCTTCAAAATGAAAGTAACGTTAATCCTCTGCATCTTCAGCGGCTCAGATGTCGGGAGTAAATGACGACGCTATATTCATTATTACATCCAACAACAAAACGCGTTAATCGCTTAATCGGAGACAACTTGCCTCCCCTGCACCGGAGTTGACACAATGATGGACTGGGGGGGGGTCTAAGGTAAGACGGTCTTGTCAATCAACTATCGTGGGAGCGGTCTGTACAGAACTACGTCATTCTGACAGGAATCTCAGAACAGCCTGATTTGAGAAAGGGGATTTTAAAAAAAACACTGGGTGGATTTTTATCATTATAGGATGGATGTGTACACACACTTCCAACACACATTTATGTTCAAACAACTTGCAAAGTGAATTTTGCATCCGATGACCCCTTAAAGTTGGACCATGAAGTCCGCTAGAGGTTGAGTAACTACTAGCTGGTTGGTAACTATCTCTGTACTTTATTCAGTCACACCATTGTTTTTTTTTTCAGAATGTAACTAGTAAGATGTAAACACTCTTTAAAGTAATGCAAAGCTATTTTGAAATGCTTTGAAATTCAGTTTATCCTCAATTCTAACTTCTTTTGCCTCACATAGGTAAAGGTCCACTGAAATATGCTACTACGTAATTGTAATTAACGTAATGGGTATTTTTATATGTAAATAAGATCAATTAAATATATACAGATATAAAAAAACATCAGAAATGACCTTTTTTGTTATGATGTAATTTTATTTGGCATGCACAACTCAGACCGATGCACACAGAGGTGTGGTTTTTGGGTAGGGTTTGTGTTGAAGAGTTGCTAATTTACTCATATAATAAAAAATGATATTCATCATACTCTCTCCCTTAAAGGGTTAGTTCACCTAAAAATGAAAATTCTGTAATTAATTACTCATCCTCATGTCGTTACAAACCTGTAAGACCTTTGTTCATCTTCGGAACACAAATTAAGATATTTTGATGAAATCCGAGAGCTCTTTGACCTTCCACAGACAGCAAGGGTCCTGCCAGGGTCAAGGTCCAGAAACGTAGTAAGAACATAGCTAAAACAGTCCATGTGACATCAGCGGATCAACAGTAATTTTATGAAGCTACAAGAACACTTTTTTGCGCAAAGAAAACTAAAATAATGACTTTATTCAACAATTCTTCTCCTCCGTGTCACCCTAGCGCCATTTTGGAAAGTATCACAACGCATGCACGTTCTCTTCTCTGCTCATAAACAAGGCGCAGTGCATGTGTGTTCTAGGTCAGCAGCAACATGTGCATGCGTTGTTTTGTCTGGATAAAATGAAAATCACAATTTTTTTTTTGTCTCAAATTGAGATCACAATATTCCCATGATTCTGAATTTACATTAACGCATAATTTACAAAAGGCTGAGACAAAATATTAATTGCTGCAGTCAGTTTAAGAGTGTTTAATTCATTTTAACTGTTAATTTAAATATATAAAATATATATTTAAAATAATTTAAACCAATTATTAATATTAAAATTATGAAAAATTGGTTTGAATAAATGATTCAATGACTCACTCGGATACTTCACTTGTTTCATTACTGGATGAATCAGCATTTTTGAACAAATCTCTTGAATGAATGATTCAATGACAAATACATTTTTAACAGTCACTTGTCGCCACCTAGTGGCGAAACAATGTAACCTACGCAAACGTTATTTAAAGCGCGAATTACTTTTAAAAGGTGATTTGCTCTATTTTGATTGCTACCATAGACATCAATGTTTATATCCAAACTATAAACTTTCATCCCAGTATTTCTGTGATCATATGAATGAACTGTAAGACAGAAATAATACTGTGTGGTTGAAAAAAAACTTTGTGAAGCTGTTTCTTACCTACATGATAACGGCTCTCTCTGTGTCAGCGGCAGCATGTACCCAGATTTGAATGTTTCGGTAAGGTTTTTATAAAGGTTTAATAGACACGGGCGAATCATTGTCATTGAGAAATGAGATCACATAGGTGTTTGAATCGAGATCGCGATTTTTTAACGATTAATCGTGCAGCTCTAGATCAGAGCACACGTATGCATCATGATATTCTCACAAATGGCACTAGGGTGACACAGAGAAGAAGAATTGTTGAATAAAGTCATTATTTTTGTTTTCTTTGCGCCAAAAAAAATATTCTCGTAGTTTCATAAAATTACGGTTGAACCATTGTTGTCACATGGACTATTTTACTGACATCCTTGCTACCTGGGTCTGGGAACATTTCAGTTGCAATGCTGTCTATGGAGAATAAGAGTGCTCTCGGATTTCATCAAAAATATCTTAATTTGTGTTTCAAAGATGAACAAAGCTTTTACGGGTTTGGAACGACATGAGGGTGAGTAATTAATTACCTAATTTTCATTTTTGGATGAACTATCCCTTTAAAATTTACTCTTGGACCTTTACTCCTGGTCAGAGGCTTCGGTTACTGTTACATTTCAACTAAGTTTAATGGTGCGACAAAAAATATTTAGTAAGTTTGTATAAGTTGTAACTTAGTGCCCCTTTACATCAAAATTAGTTGTAACCTATGCACAGCTGGTGCAACCGGCTCCGGATCTCTACATGTGCACTGCAGCAAAAGTTTCCTCAACTACTGGCTGCAAGTTGGAGCGTTAGTTTTGCAAACCTTTGCGTTTTTTTCTCTACGTCCTTGTAAAACCCCAATAAAATCAATGGACTGGCACCATTCCCTGGCATAAACTCCAGGATGGAAGCATCCTAATACTGCCTCCTAATACCCCTAATATTGTGACAGTTCTCTCCCACTCTCCCAAGTCAATAATTAATAAATTTAAATAAAATGAATTTAGATGAATTTAGAATTTAAATAAAATGAATTTAGCTGGTTCTGGATCAGTGAAATGTAGATGGAATTTTGTGATGGAAAACGGAATTTTTTTTGTATAACATTACACTTTGATATTATAAAATGATCAATACAATGTGTTTGGAAAGCGATTATTTATGGTTGGTTCATTTGCTAGCTGGCAGAATAGCTTCATTATGTTGTAGGATGTTTATTATTCATTTTATCCTCTCTACTCCCGTATTCCATTCACCGCATTTTGTCACGCCCAGTTCCGCTTTCTTTCGTCTGCAAAATTCTGATGAGCAACGGTAAATGTAACCACAGCTTAAAAGAATGTACTTTCCCTTCATCAGTGGATAACAGCTTGTAGTATTAGTATGCAAATTGGGACACGGCCAAGTTCTTAACACTTTGGAGTTCAAAGTTCTGCCTGAAGAAAAAGACCTGAAAATACGGCAGCTCCAAAAGTCTGAGACCACTAGTAAAAAGGCTTCTGTCTCACATTCTATTCTAACTGAATACAATTTTTTCAATTACAAATTGTTTTCAGTGTAACAATTTGAGTAAAAAGTTAAACTCAAAACATAAATGTCTTTGGGTTTTTCCTTTTGCTTCAATGAAAGCTGCATGAACTTCCTTTTGTCCGAAGGAGTTCACATGATCAGCGTCACAAATTTTCTTATTTGATTAGCACTGAATAGCATTTATTTCATCTTCAAGTTAAGTAACTTTTTTTGGTTTAAATTGAAAATTCGAAAACTTTCTGAATGTTCTCTCAGACATTTAGAGCCCACTGTATCTCCCACTTGCTGCAGTGCTTCTCCTCCCCACAATCTCTCCTGTCAGAGACACTGGAAGCAACGGCACAGAGGAAGAAAATGAAACCGTTTTTCTCAATCAGCCTCAGTGTCATATAAGAGAAAATGAAAATAATGCCTTTAAGGTCCAGGGAATAAACAGAGAGTGTGATAGCAATATGAGGCGCACGGCAGTGCCGTCCTCACTGATATTACACACACACCCCTGAGACATCCACTCAAGGCCAGTTTCTTATTACTGCTTTCTCCAAACTATTGGAGTGTGTGTGCTGCAGCCTGTTAAGAACACGCTGTGTGTAATAGAAAAAAAGACAAGAGAAAAGCTGTGTTTCCCTAGATACTCAACCATTTGAGCGAGAGAGTGTAAAAGGGGTGGAGCTAATTGCTATATTGTGCAGACTTAAAGAAATATAAATTGAATTGAATTTATTACTTTAATGCAGAAAAATTGCATCCTCATTATACATTACAAAAACATATTTCTATTTATATATAGTAGTAAGGGTTGTACTGCCTTATGTTGGTATTCATTAAGAAAGAAAGAAATAAAGTGCGTGATTTTTATTCACATTACAGTAATGAGAATTTGGGGGCTGAAACGAATTGCATGAAAATACTTAATGGTCCTAAAAGATAGTCCTCATTTTCTTTATGCTAAATATTCTTTCTTTCTTTTGTAAAATATGACATTCAGGAGATTCTATCAATAATATCCAAAGCTCAGCGTATGTCAGGAATATTGTTGTGGCACACATGACTCAAAAGCTGATATCTCATTGGTCAGAGAGGGGTTTTTTTTTTACAGGTTTTTCCCCACAATGTGAATTTCTTTTTAAAAAAATATATTTTGAGGGTCTTTAGATGAGGACAAGGACCCTTTACCCATTTAGCAGCCTTAATGCTTACCTGTTGTGTTGGAGCGCGCTGCTGCATGTAGGGGGGTTGAGAGGGGGCCGCAGACTGCTGCTGTGGAGGACTGAAGTATGGGGGCTGACCCTGTTGACAGTAGCCACCCATTCCCTGTGGCCCGTACTGAGCCGGCATCTGCTGAGCAAGACAAGGACAAAAACATGAGACTTAGCACACACTCACAGACAAACATTCTCAAATGCTTCACATGGCATGTCTCGACAGGAAGGACGATTATTATTAATCTTTGAAGTATTTTAAATGGTGATCCGCCCCGGAACATTAACTGACTACTTTACAATGCTAATCCGATCTGAAACTTCTCTGTCTGGGGCGTGACGTCTCAAGTCAGGAATAAAAGATTCTCACAGTGCTGGAACAGGCAGTGTTTGGGACTGACGACCGTATTTATCAACAGGTGTGACTGCCAAATTACCCTGTACTACATACAGGACAGGAGCAGATGGCATTACACCTGAATAGACAGTCCACTCTTAAAAATAAAGGTTCTTTATTGGCATCAATGCTCCTATAAAAAAAAAAAAAAAAAACTTAAATATCCATAGAACCTTTCAAATGCAGAAAAAGGTTCTTTATAGTCAAAAAAGGTTCTTTAGATTTCTAAAATGTTCTTAAAAATGGTTCTTTTAGGAACTCTTTTAAAAAAAAAAGGTTGTTCCATGGCATAGCTGTCGAGTGTAGAGCTGTCAATGTAACTTTAAAAAAACATATACAATATTTATGTGCCTTTTGATGATATTCAATATACTGCTCAGTGTCTAAAATGTTTCCCCCCCCCCCGAGGAACCATCATTTTGACAAAAAAAGCCACTGTAGCCAATTCAAGTTAAAATGTTTAATACTTAAAAAAAAAATCAAATACGGTATCATTCTAGTTAAAAATAAATCAATGCATCTCCATGAACACACCTGGGATGATGCAAACTGATGAACTGATTGAAAACTCTGATTCAGTGACAATGACAGTTTGAAGATGCTATTAAAACATCTGATCACTCATGTGTCATGAGACAAGGAAGTTGACTGTGAATTGAGAATTATGCTGAAATACCGTAAATCATGAGTTGCATGTGTATAAATGAGGAAGACGGCGACGCGTTTCACTCTGAAACCAGCAGTGAACATATTATGTGCCCTTTAAATTGCCAAAATTGAAGCTGGATAGTTTAATGTTAGAAAATGAAGAAATTAAAATGTAATTACTAATATTCTAATTGTGCAGTTGTGCTATAAATTAAAATGTAATTATTTTTATTAAATACTCATTTTGTGGATATGTGGCCTATAAAAATTTCTTCATATCGCAATAGCCTATATCGTGGAAAAATAAAATACGACATCAGTTTTCCGATATCATTGAGCACTGTGCAGCACTTTGTATTGTGTCTTTAAGGATTTAAATTTTATTCAGTTGTTTTTTTTTTAGCAACTCCTGCTGTTTTTATTCTCTCAGATATTTGGTCAAAATATCTCTGGATCCACCCTATTTGGATTTTTCCAGCCAGACACTTAACAGGTGTTTAGTCTTGCTTTCCAACCACAAAATGCTGCTATTTTCTGTCATTTTTCAGCTTGAGAGAGGTTGACAGCCCTAGCATTAGTGATTGACAGCCAAAAAATATCCCGCTAAGTGCTTACATCAGAAAACAGACATCTATTTGTCCACAGCATTGCTGTTGATACAGCCCATATGAGTTGTGCATCCAGTTGAGAGTAGGTCTACAACTACTAATTCATAATAAACGATAATTAAAATAATCAACAACAAATTTGGTAGCCTGTGTCTGCTGAAAAGAAATCCAGCAGTCATGTAATTTCACAATGGCGAATAATGCATTAATGTGTACAAAACGTATTATGAAAAATAGCATAGGATATTGAGAATGTTATAAATTAAGCACTTCAAACAAAAGTAGTTTACTTTCCCAGTCAGGTGCTTTGACTAAAATATGCATTTTATTAAAACATTTTTAGACACTGAATGCAGGTTTCAAATTCAACACGTAACACAAATAATTGTGCTTTTATGAGAGCAGTCACTGTAAAGGATTATAGAAATGAGCGTGTTCCATTAGTTAACATTTAGTCTGTGCTTCGTTTTTGTTTATTATAATTTTTAATTTAGTATAATATTTAGAATAATATCTCCTTTAAATGTTAAGTAATCCTTTGGTTTTTGGTTTAAAATATAATTTTATATTTGAACCCTTTTTTCCACATATATAGCATCATTTGTATACTATAGCATTATTGGCAAAGCTTTTTTCCTTAAATAATGCATAAACATTTATTTATTTATTTTAATTTTTAATTAGTAGGTTTTGGGATTTTTCATCAAATTAATCGACTAACCAAAAAAATAATCGAAATTCCTAGTTGACAGTCACTTGTTGTCAGTCTGTTTTAAAACTAGGGATGCACGATATTATCGGACTGATATCGGAATCGGCCGATAATGGCTTTAAATGTAAATATCGGCATCGGCCCGATATGAAAAATTATGCCGATATGTCTTGCCAATAAGAAGAACATACATTAACTCACATGTGCTCAGGGTGTGCTAGTGATTAGATTATGGCAGCAGTCCAATTAGATCACGTCAGAAGTGTGGCTCATTCTTGAAGCGAAGTTTTGCCTGAATGGCGATTAAATTCACAGTTTTGGATCGCTGCATTCAATTTGTGAAAGCATGTACAGAATGTGTTCGGTGTGTGATAGACCCTGCGTTCCATTCGGAAGGGCTCATCCCTATGCCCTAATCCCTTCAAAGGGTTTACCCTCCAGAGTGAGAGCTTTGAAGGGTTGAAGGGTGTAGGGGACCAAACAACTGTTTCTTGAAGTGCCCTTCTGCGTCTTGTGCCCACACGGAGGCGCCATCATCATGCAAAGCATCTGTGCAAAGGATCATGGGAGCCCAAAGTGTCCATCAGTTGTACCCTTCGAAATCATTCATTCCGAAGGACCCTTTGAAGTGGACAGTTTTGAGTACTTCAGTTTGGAACGACACTTCAATATGGCGGCCATGATTGTTTTCACTCCGAAGTGCCCTTTGGAGGGCGATATATCCCGTTTGGAATGCACCGACAGTAAACAGTTAATAGCACCTGCAGTGGCAGCAGTGGCAGCCTCCCCTGGGTCCTAACGCCCGTTCGGTAAGGAGTTTTAATTCAGCAGGGGGTGCTTTTGGCCTGCTTCTAAAGTAAAATAGCCTACAAAAATAACATTTAGACTTGTGTTTCTGATTAAATAAAGCAGTAATCAATGTCATAAAATAATGAGTATGTTTTGATTTAATGGTCAGAAGAATGGCCTTTCATGAAAAAAAAAAAAAAAAAAAAAAAAAAAAAAAAAAAAAAAAATTGTAAATTAAATAATTTTATATATACTGATTTATTCATTAAAGTATAATGTGTTTTATTTTTTAAACAAATCATAAGCTTAAAATAAAATGTTATGGTTAACACTGCATCTTTCTGGAAAAAAAATGCAGCGATTGACATATAGTTTATTATATAATTTATTTATAGTTTATACAGTTATAAGCTTAAATGTACTGTCAAAAACCTTAATTATTTTTTTATTTAATTCTAACAAATAAGTTCTTGTTAAAAACTAACCAAAATTTAAAAAATATTTTGCTTATAATTTCTGCACAGGAGAGAATTGGTGTTGTTTCCAAACAAAAGGAAATATATCGGTATCGGCCAAAATGAGTTCAAAAATATCGGCATATCGGATATCGGCAAAAATCCAATATCGTGCATCCCTATTTAAAACTAAACTGTGTCTGAACACATTCATATTTAGCACTCCAAACAGGACTGACAACTGTATTCTGCTGCTGTGTGAACGTAGCCAGTGAGGGATGATGGGACACATCTGATCACCGAGGGTCCCCGTGGGTGTGTTAGTGCTTTAGTAATCCACAACTGTTCCCCCTCCTCTGATTCACGACAAGCTGTTATTGTGATGCTCTTATGTAAGAGCTTTTCAAGGCAACAGCTGCCATTGGCACGCTGTCCTCCCATCTGAGCCCTCCGTTACCCGCTCCCTTCATCCTCTGTAATTCTCATTTGTCATTCATACCAAACAGAAAACAAATCCACGAACCATGATAATGTGTTTTTCCCGCTCATCTCTCTAATACATGCAGAAGTATGTCAGCGACGGTACGTGCACATACACTCACGAGGCTCAGATGGGAATTGTATTGAGAGCTGTGTTCTCTGAGCTTCTTTAATGAGGAAACGTAAGTCAAGCAAGGACAAACCCTAATCTACACTGCAAAAATAATTTCCTCAATCAGTTTTCCATTAGAAAGTAAGTCGAAACCATAGCCTTGTGGGCAGCACTGCCTCGGGTGACCCGAGTTTGAGTCCCGGCTTGAGGTCCTTTCCTGATACTGTTCCCCTTTCTCTTTTCCTGTTGCTTCCTCTCTCTCTCCACTGTCAGTGTCCAATAAACAGACAAACTATATCAAACTATATATACTAATATACATATACATACTCGTGCTGTCAAACGATTAATCGCGATTAATCGCATCCAAAATAAAAGTTTTTCTTACATAATATATGTGTGTATACTATGTATATTTATTATGGATATATAAATACAAACACATGCATGTATATATTTAAGAAAAATGTTATGTTTATATATTATATATATTTAAATATATAATATAAAATATAATATGAATATATAAATGTATAAATGTGCAAATATTTTCAAAATATATACATATACACAAATTATACATAATAAATATACACAGTACACATACATATATAATGTAAACAAAAACTTTTATTTTGGATGCGATTAATCGCGATTAATTGTTTGACAGCACTAATATATACATATATTTTTTTTTAATAAGAATAATCTCTTATGCTAACCAAGGCTGCATTTTTTTAAATCAAAAATACAGTAAAAACAGTCATTTTCTACAGTATGGTAATATTGTAACGTATCAATCTATTATTATTACAATTTAAAGGAACTGTTTTCTATTTTAATATATCATGTTGAAATGTGAATTATATGTTGAAAACAGTTGAGCATAATATTTTTGTGGAAACCAAGATGCACAGTCATTCAAAAGTTTGTCGTGAGATTTTTTTCAATAAATGATCAAAAGTAGTTGTAAGAACATTTCTAACACTACAAAATATTTCTATTTTAAATAAAGGCTCTTATTTTGATTTTTTCCAAAGAATCCTGAAAAAAAAATGTATTATGGTTTTGGAAAAAATAATTAAGCACCACAAGCATTCCCAAAATTATATATAACAAACATATTTATTTGTTTTTTAATTGTAATAATATTTCACAATATTACTGTTTTTTCCTGTATTTTTATTTCTCAAGGTTCATATGACATTGCTATCACAGAAATGATAGATAGATAGATAGATAGATAGATAGATAGATAGATAGATAGAGCAAATCTAACATTACAAAAATTTAGCGCTTGAGATTTCTCCAGTAAATTGTTTGTGTTTTAATTTGTTTCTAGGCAAATTATCTAAACAAGACTAAGATACTAGGAAAAAAAATTTCAGTGAAGGCCTAACTAATACACACATAAATATTCTGACCCCTTTCTTCCGGATTTGTAACCGTCTGTACAGCATTTGAAGGATGTGAAAAGGATAACTGTCGTGCATTTCCAGTCTTTCCATCACTGAAATAACAAAAAGGGATTTAAGAGGACAGCGCACAATTGCTTCAAAATCCCACAAAGAGATTGTGTCCAATCACAAACGGCACATTTAATCCATTTCTCTGCCATGTATTGTGCTTGTCAGGAGCGTGGACAGCAAGGCAGGTGAGAGGCATTCAGATGGTCAGCGGCAGTGCCTCGGGGGGGTTGATGGCTTCTGCTGATTGTGTTGTGATAAGACCTGTCCTCTTACAGAACCTTCAAAACACCTGTCAGGACCTGCGGCCCCCTGCCACGCACCTGATCCGCATCCACCTGAGCTCACATACGCTCATTAAACACACCTAACGCCATCAAAGAGCGAACACAGAGGTAAAATGCAGGGGCAAATTTGTTTGATGCCACTAGTGGAGAAGAAATTCACATTTAAAGGTGCATTCAGTAGTTTGGTGCTAATTTAAAAGGTTTTATGCTTTAAGAAATAGTGAAACAGTGGTTTTGGTGTACACTCACGAGAGATCGATGCAGTACTTATAACAGTCGATTAAAAAGTGTTTTAATTATGTACGTGTAGCATTGGCCTTCCTGAAAAGACGTGACATTGGAGAGATTGTCACTAGCGCTCATTGATTGTCACCTCTGTAGATACACTAGTGGTGTAGTGTTGTTTGGTGATGCGAAGAACGAAAATTAGACAATGGATAATATAGACTTTTCATTGTTCTTCATCAGCAGAAATAACAGAAGAATCAGTAGCTGTATGGCTGAAGCAGAAGAAAAGATCTGAAGACAGACAAAAACAAAAAACAAGCTTAAACATTGGTATGACATTCACAAGGTAGAAAAATTAGATAATGGAGAAAACACTGACTAGCGATACCCAAGTGGCTACTGTTTTGATAGATAGGTAAGGGAATAAATTATTGAGTAGAGCACTAATCTAAAACTCTGTGTAAAATCAGTGTAATTTATATAAAAATCAGGGATGTACCGTGTTTAACAACACTGTGGTATCTGTACTAGCAGTGATGCTAATGCTAACAAGAGAACTACTGAATGCACCTTTAAAAAAAGGGTAGGTGATTTGGCTCAAAAACATTATTTGTTATGCTGGTTGAAAGTCTCTTCACATCCTGATAGCAATTCACTAAGTTAAGTGGTCTAAATGTTTTTATATCGTCTTTGGAAGACCAAAAAAATGTTCATCCAATCATATCGCTATGTCTGAGGGCTACGATAGGCTGTCCTATCTGCCTGTCAACATATGTATTTGCATACCACCCTGTTCACGCAGACATGATACGTCATCAGCGCACTCCATTACACTATTTCAGACTGAGCGAGAATGGAAGCCATTATTATTGTAATACTATGCACTTTGTACTGTAAGGTTTTCTCACCGGTGAATGAGAGATGAGGTAATCTGACAGCGCTGCATTCAAACCTCCTCCAACACCGTCTCTCATCGTGTCGCTGGTTAGCCTCTGCTCCGCCTTAGCGCGATCGTGTGTTTTGAAAGAGGCGTGGCTTTGGAGAGTGATTTGCAGGGAGGGTGGAAGCTTATGCTTTCAGAGCTAGCTTGCTATTGCTAGCCTCTCCGAAAAAGCCTAAGATAGTAAAGAGTTAGCTTTCTATTGCTAGCCTCTCCGAAATAGCCTAAGATAGTAAATACACCATACCTGCAAACTCTTGACTTGCAAAAAAAACCATTTCAGAAGCATTTTTTTTCTTCTAAAAATTTCTTGGAATCAGCAGTTGAAACAGTTTTGGAAAATTCTGATTTTAGAATAGAACTACATGTCATTTATGCAGCAACGTTCTTTTGAAACAACAACACTGTCCATGGTAACAAACTGTAAAATGGCCGTTAAAACTGCTATTAAAACAAATCTACAGTTCAAATAATACAGTTTTATAAAATGCTAAAATTCAACTTTCAGCCTAATAAATGATGTATGTATATTATATAGGCTGTAACTGGTCTGAACAAAAACAGCAGATGGGCTGAACAAAAATTCTAATTCAATTTCTGACAGTAAGTGGAAAACGCAGAACGAAATTCTTCAGATTTAAATGCCAGAATGGAGAATTTTGCCTAAAGTCGATAAAATAATTATAAGTATATTTAACATTGTGTCTTCTTTTTCCTCTGCCTAAAAATGATGCTTTCCCCTGGGTTTTAAAGGGGCCATATGACGTTGCTAAAAAGAACATTGTGTATTTGGTGTAATGCAATGTGTTTATGCGGTTTGAGGTTCA
>JAFVLL020010735.1:0-30054 GCA_021397915.2 Tor tambroides
TTTTTTTTTTTTTTTTTTTTTTACATTAAATTGGTCAATTAATAATATTAATATTATTCTCACATTTCATTCTGTCACCATCCTGTCTACATTTGTCACTATTGATCTGATTTTATACTAGTTGCTTTTTAAAAATTTAATAAAACTTGTACTTTAAGGCACAACAAAAAATAATAATTTATTATAATTTATATTGATGTCGATTAACAAACTAAAGCACATGTAAAGTATTTGATTATATTTTTAACTATAGTGTTAATACATTTTATATGTACCAAATTTCAACCAAATTTCAATTTAAATACATGACATAGTCCAGGATTCAAGACAATAGAAGTAAATATGCAATTACATATAAAGTTGCATTTAAGTGCGCCAGCTGCATTTAATATAAATTTGTACTATAATATGTTTTCATTGAAATATAAATAACACGCACTTAATGTGTGAAAACATGATATTCATTTTGCACTTAAGTATATTCTTTTAAAGTATATTATTTCTGTAATAAGAAAAGTATACTATAGATATGGGTGTTTTTAAGCTTAATTCGTTCTGTTTTCCATATGGTGTCAGTGCTTTATTGGTAGAAAAACGCACAATGACTGATCCGCTCTAAAAGTTTTCCTCCATTAATGAGTTTTTGATGAGCGTCCAGAGACAATTCATCTTAAAGGGGAGTGGATGGCGTGGCTGATGGATTGATGAATGTCTGACCCTTGTGTAAACAGCCTAAGGAGCACATATGCGTGGACGCGGCCCCCTGGGGCCCCCGCACATTGCATAGGGGATATATCTGTGAGCCCGTGCTGACGGCCGTGAGGTAGGATGATAGATGAAGACGTATGAGCGCAGATAGACCATCAGATTATCAGTAAGTCTATCTGACGCAACGCTGAAATCAATCCCGTTCTCCTCTCCCCATCTCTTCAGCTCCTGAGTTACGAACCCAGTGACGGCTCGGCATGCTTTCATTTCAAACCTGCTTTCCCTTTCCCTTCGCGTCTGAGCTGAAGTGAACTCACCACAGGCGAGGAACCCAAGCCAACGGCTCTAAAGAAGACTCGTTGGACATCTTTTGATAATTATGTTGTTTTGCTGCTTTTTCTTTTCGTCTTCACGCGGATGTGATGTGCTCGAGCCGCGTATCAGCCATTCCCTCTCAACTCTTGCCAGCACGTCTTGTTGAGATGAGCTAATTGCTAACGGGACACCAGAAAGCAATGGCCGCCGGTCAATGTGGGAGACACATGTTGAGCACGACCGGAGCCAGAGCTCAGGGGAAGCCAAGCCACCTTCGTGAAAGCATCCAGCGTGACGTGAGACTCGTGAAAACAGCTACATTCGGGGGTAAACATCCAGATAAACGGGATATTAATTGAAGCCTTTGAAAGCCGAGACCTAGTCCTCGCTTTAACGTTAGCCAAAGGCCAAAAACTTAAACAATGACAACATCTGCAGGCTTTGAGAAATGGTTTCATCGTGTTCGCTTGATTTCACAATAAATCATCATGTTTCCAGACCTAAATTTGGTGAGTCCATTTATGATTGATGGGTGTAAGCGATCACAATTATGATGTGCGTTCCAATTAGTCATCTGTAAAACCGAACGGTTCTCTAGCGGGATTGATACGGATACCTGTTTGCATTGCTGGTCAATACTTAAACGAGTGTATTCATGGTTTTAGAGGGGTTTTGTGCACCTGCCAGCTAGTCAGACCTGCTAAACCATGTTAAACCAACTGGTTGTAGCAATTTCAGGAGGGATATGTTGTGTTTTAGATGCTGGGCCCCAGTAGGTTTCCCATCAGACTCCGTAACTAGCTCATCAGCAACACTTGGCCAAACCAGTCTGAAAATAAATAAATAAATAAATAAAAGAAAAAAAGAAAAATAAATGAAACGATTTTAAAAAATCGTTGAATGGCCAGCATCAAACCAGCACAAGGATCCATGATTTTTTTTTCCCACTTTTTGTTCATTTATTCAAAATATGTTAATAATATGTGTGTGTGTGTGTGTGTGTATAAAAGGGTTTTAATACACATATTCTGTGACTGGCTTGTTTTTCATATCTTGATGTATCTCCCCTCCCCCTTTATTTCTTAAATAATATTTGTTTGGGAGCATAACATCAAAAATGTCAGGGTGGTACAACTGTCCTGATATTAAAATAAAGAAGACATGCCTCACAAATATTTGCCATAATCTTTTCTTATTATTATTTATTAGAGGCAAAAATAAAATAATAAAATAAAGTTTTTCATCAAGTTATGTTTATTTACACATTGTTAGATTTTGGGGAATCGCACCACATGACATTTTACAACTAACAGCTAACCATGCGTTGTCATAAGTTTTATTTTATATTTATTTTATTATTTTTAAGAGACTTAATGATTTCAGATTGTTAAAAAAAAAAAAGTGTGTATATATATATATACAAATTTGGTTTTGGAGAGGTCGCACCACATAACATTTTATAATTGAATAATTCATTATATTTGTTAAAAAATATTTGTTGATTTTGATTGCTTCCATTGTCCTCATTTGTAAGTCGCTTTGGATAAAAGCATCTGCTAAATGACTAAATATAAATGTTAAAAATCTATCTATCTATCTATCTTAGTTATGTAGGTATACACAAGGCCTGAGGAAAATATGTTATTAATCTTTACTTGCTGGTTACACCACATGACATTTTTACAGTCACTAACTTTAAACTATTATAAGAATAGTTTTCAAAAACATATATGAACATGAATGCAAAAACTACATTTACAACTATAGCTTATAACTTATAGCTTTGATTTAAACTTTTTTGAATTGGATTCTTGCTTCATTTAGTCACGCTAGTATATGCTGGTTTTTTAACTGGCCTCTTAACTGGGTTTGAGTACTAAACAAAATGCCAAAACCTACCTTGAATGTTGACCAACATTTTACATCACAGTCACTTTTTAGTAAACAGCACATGTTCTTTGTCCACAGGGGTTTCGAAATAGTTAAACAGGGAAGTACGAGATGATGAATGAATTGACGGCTTCATACAGTGTTGGAGCTGTACCAATTACTAGGCAGTTTCAGGACACTTGGCAGGGTTGTATTCACCCTGTCAAACATGTTGCTGAACAGACGCAAAGCGAGCTCCCCGTTCATGCTGTGCAGTGGCATCCAACATCTGGCGGTTCTGACAGATAAAGAGGAATAAGGTGTTAGTGCAAGATCAGCACTAATGGAAGTACAGAAAAAGCCTTACCTGAGGCCCTCGACAGCTCTTTTCTCGAACAACCGCTTCCTCAGATCTGGTTAAAGCTCAAATGTTTGCATGTTTCCTCTACCGAGACTTAAAAAATGAGTTGGTTATAGAAGCCAAAAAGCCGTTTTCCTTCTCCTACAGCAGAAGCATATGCACAGTTCACAGTGAAGCTTTGGAGATCCACACAGAGCATGGCAACTTTATAGCACGAAGGAAAAAAAAGAAGCTTCGGACACCAATTGGGTAAAATAAAATTAGCCCAAGTTTTGCAGCTAATTAGTTACACATGGGAGGCTGCTTGAAAAAGTAGGTTGCGGGAGAGGAACTTGAAAAGGTGATGACATTTCCAACATCTTGCAGCATTTTGTGGTGTGGGAAACTTACTGCAAACAATTCTGCCCAGGACGCGAATGTTGCGGCAAACTCTTCCAGCAGAAATTCCACGCAATTGCAAAAGAATAAAGGCAGGATGGGCTCTAGGCTAATAAGCGTTTCGTGATTGATTGCTCAGATCCTAATATTTAGAGGGGGTAGAGGCTTACGATAATTAGGTTCAAATTCTGTGACAATGGTCCATCCCTTCCTGCTATCCTTCTGAAATGCACTTCAGATTTATTTAGATGGCTTTTCTTTTAATGATGTAAATGTTTTATTAAGCAGCTTTATAGTGTTTATGCCTGCACTTCCAAAAAATGTGCACACGGCGAGGATTTTGTGAGGAATCAAGACTCTAAAGCGGGTCTTACTTTTATTTTGGTTGGACCGGTGGAGTAAACGAGTGATAATGAATTTCTCATGTTCTATACATACAATTCAATACAAACAAACAAAAATGACTATCGAAGTTTGCGACATCGGGGTTCTGCGACATTCCGATTTTAAAAACTGGTTTCCTTTCAGTTCATGAATTTGAATGACAGGAAGATGAATTTAGTGAACTACAACTCAACAGAGTCACACAACAGGAATGTCTTTAATTCAATGCGAACTTTGCAACAAAATCTGACTAATTATGCATATTTATTCCCTAGTGAAAAAAAAAAATAGCATCATCAAAACTTAAAATTTATATTTGTCAAATGCACCACAAAATGATCGCCATACCTGTATTAAATAACACTGCCGTTATATACTTCATGGAGAAAATTGGAGCATTCTGGGAAATTGAGCGTTTTTCTACTATGGTCCATAATTTAAAAGTTAAACCCCCAGTTTCACAGACAAGGCTTAAGCTAGTCCCAGATTAAAATGCATGTTTGAGCTGTCTCAACTGAAAGTATCTCGCTCTGACAAAATATGTCAGTGTTCTGTGTCAATATGCACACCTGTAATGTTTTCTTCTAAGGCATTTTTGTAAAAGTTGCTTAAATATCTTAATTTAACTAAGGCCTAGTCCTGGCTTAAGCTAAGCCCCGTTTGTGAAACCGGGCCTTAATGTTTGGAATAATTATGATATTTTAACATTTATTTAAAAAATCTCTTACCAAGGCTGCATTTGTTGATACAGTAAAAATACAGTAAAACAGTAATATTGTGAAATATTATTACAATTTAAAAAACCCTACAGTATTTAGTTGGAAACCATGATGCATTTTTTTTTTCTGAATTCTTTGATAAATTCTTTGATCTGAATTCTTTGATTCTTTGACTGCATCCTTGCTGAATAAAAGTATAAAAGTAGTTTAAAAGTAGTTTACTTTTATAAAACTTTTATAAAGTTTATTACTGTACATACTGTACAAGCCATGCAGAAAGAGAACTTAAAAAATAATAATAAAATAATATATATATATATATATATATATATGTGTGTGTGTGTGTGTAAAGTCTACATTCTCCACCAGAATTTGCACATTTGTTACCAACAAAACTTTTAGTTACAATAATTTGATGTAAGAAAAATGATTGTAAAGAAAAAATGAGCAGGCTTGTTTGTGTCAATCAGGAACTGATTGGATGTGAAAAGCGGGTGATACCAGAATGTGAGTTTCAGATGGACTACCAACTCCTGAAACATATTTGGCTACAGTTATTTTCTCCTTTAATAAGGTTAGTTTTGATTTCAAGTCAAACTCTTCACTGTGTGCAAAGCAAAATTCTGAAACAGAATCGATCCATGTCAAACTATAACATTTCAGCTCACGAATCAGACTAAGAAATCCATCTTTCATGTTCCATGGAAGAGAGAAACTCACATTGGTTTGGAACGACATGCGAGTGAGAGTGAGTAATGACAGCATTTCTGATTTTGGGTGTTCCTTTAAAGCAGAGACAGAGCCCTGTTTAACTCGTCAATAACACTGGAATAGCTTCCGAATTTTGTCCGCACCGCTGTTCCCCTGAGCGAGGCCATTAACCCCAGCTCGCTCCAGGCAGACTGTGCGTGTAACAAGTGTACTGAAATTCCCTTTGGATAAAAAAACCCATCCGCTAACTAACAAATAACCAACAAATGTCGTTGACACTCTAAAGTCACTTGTTTTAACTGTGTCTGGCTCTCTGATGCCTGAATCGAGCTCAGGGCTCCAGTCAAATTTTCTGAGATATATTTCACAAGCACATTGAATTCTGCTCTACAACATGGAGAACTTCAATTTAAAGTGGCCACTAGGGGATCGATGTCTGGAAACAAACAGACAGCGGCCTTGCCAGAAATCTCCAAACCAGAGCGCAGCACTGTATTAATTTCATTAATCAGCTCCACATGTGAACATGGAGTGGGAGCGAGCGATAGAGAAAGAGAAAGAAGAAACCTGAGGTAGAAAGATGAGTGAGAGAGAGGGGGAGCTGGAGGACTGTGGGATATGACAGAACCACAATGACACAGAGCCTTAAAGAAGTAGTTCACCTAAAAATGGAAATTATGTCATTATTATGTCATTATTTACTCACCCTCGTCTCATAGGAAAACTATCTACTGTTGACAAAGGGCTTTCATGGTCTTCTGAAATACTCTTTATGTCCCCTTTGACAAAAATATATGGTCCCATACAGTGAGTTTACTGTGAAACTGATATCTTCAATAAAAGTTTCTCATGGTTTTAGAAAATCAAGGATATTTATTACCATCCCTTGGTTCGGAAGGGAATTACTAGCTTTGGTAGATGAAATATACAAATCATGGTCTTGAATTACAATACAGATGCTTTGATGAAAAGTTTCTGCAGTAAAAGTACAAAGTGCTTTTAAATTTTATTTAAAACATACAAAGTATTGTATTTGTGGGCACTTTGATATCAAATGCAGTACTTAGTATTTAGTTATTGCAATTTGATGTGCTGCATCCTGTTGCAAACAATACTTTAGTTTAAAAACAGGCTTCTGAAGATCTAGTAACAGACAGGATAGAGCTTAAAAAGGTCAGACCTTATTATGAATTATTATAAATCACTAACTAGACGTCAGCTTTCAAGCATTTTGTGTAATGAACGTAAACAGTTGTGCCTTTTGGACATACTGGATTTCCTATGGAAGCTTGTTTCCACCACAAAATAATAATAATAAAAAAGATTAAAAAAAGGTAGTTGTGAGTTTACATTTCACAATTCTGACTTTTTTCTGAGAACTGCGAGTTTATATCGCAATTGTGAGTTAACATCTCACAATCTTTACTCTTTTCTCAGAATTCTGAGACTACATTTCGCAATTTGGACCTTTTTTTCAGAATTGCGAGTTTATAATGTCACAATTGCGAGTTTACATTTTGCAATTCTTCCTTTTTTCTCAAAATTCCAAGATAAAGTCGGAATTTGCAAGTTTACATTTCGCAATTCTGACGTTTTTCTTAGAACTGCGAGTTTATGTTGCACTTGCAAGTTCACTTCTTGCAATTCTGACCTTTTTTTTATCAAAATTCCAAGCTTACATTTCACAATGTTTTTCTCAGAATTCAGTTTATATCTCGTAAGTCTGACTTTTTTTTTCTTCTCAGAACTACGAGTTTATATTGCAATTGTAAATTAACTTCTCACAATTTTCACTTTTTTCTCAGAATTTTGAGCTTACGTTTCACAATTTGGAACTTTCTTGAGAATTGCGAGTTTATATGTCACAATTGCGAGTTTACATTTTACAATTCTGCCTTTTTTTTCTCAGAATTGCAAGTTTACATTTCGCAATTCTGACTTTTTTCTTAGAATTGCGAGTTTATGTTGCACTTGCATGTTTATGTTTCGCAATTCTGACTTTTTTCTTAGAATTGCGAGTTTATGTTGTACTTGCAAGTTCACATCTTGCAATTCTGACTCTTTTTCAAAATTTCAAGCTTACATTTTGCCATTTTTTTCCCCCTCAGAATTCAGAGTTTATATCTCGCAAAACTTTTTTTTCCCCTCAGAACTACGAGTTTATATTTCGCAATTTGGAACTTTTTTCAAAATTGCGAGTTTATATGTTGCAATTGCAAGTTTACATTTCGCAATGCGATCGGTCCAGTTTGCAAACGAAACATTTAGTGCTTTCAATGTGAACCAATTCAATTGGTACATCAAAAAGAATCATCCAAAATAATGATTTGCATATGAATAGCATATTGTTATCATGTCACGGTGCAGGTGATTTCTTCATTTCAAAATAACACTGAACAATTTTTTTATTTTTTTAAATGAAATGTAGTCACATATATAAAAGCAAGATATTATGTTTTGGAATGTAGTAAAGTAAAAGCAAAATGTTGGCTACTTAAACACATTAAAGAAAATAATTTGGCCCTGATAATAAACACACTGGTGCTGCCACATACAATTGAGATAGATATTTGTTTAGCGTTTAACAGGGGTTATCTCATTTCACAGGACAGAACATCCCTGAACATTAGAAGACATCTAGTTGGAGATATCTTGGGAAGTAACCACAGAGATAAAGAATAAATGTAATTAATAACAGAAAGCAGCTGAATGTCATAATTTGTCAGAGAATGTACACCCTCCTAATTCAAAATGTCACTGATAATATTATCCAGTAGGCTTTTGGGTGTATAATTATTTGTAACATATTCCCTACAGTCCAAGTCATATTTCAACTGTTTAATAGTATTTTCATATTCTTTCTTCAGACGCTTTTGGTCCATGAGCTTCAGAAAAATTCAAAACATAACCATCAAAAGTGTTCCATAATAGCTTATTAGAGTAGTTGAATACCTCGCTAGAGGTCCTTCACTGGAAATGAATGGGTTTTGATACAGTGTTTTAGATTATTGGCTGTTCAGTACAGCTCAACCAGTACAACTTGTCTATGATTTTGTAATAGTGTTTTGGAACTCCATCTATCCCTGTTCCACATTGTCTCTACAGAAGGAGCTTGTTTCCATCATATTTGCTGAGGTCAAAGCTGTCTAAAACTATTTCAAGGCTATTTGAATTCATATGGACTCACATTCCCAACAACTTCCCCTTGGCAGTGCTTTCCTTCCTTGACCAGATCCTTAAGAAGGGGTTGACCTGACCTGAAAAATTAGTTGTAAAGAAAAAAAAATAAAAATAAAATAAAATAAAAAAAGTGTAACTGTGTAATGATAAGAAAATGCAGAGAGAATCAGGGGGAAACCTTGCCAATGGGGGGGAAAAAATAATAATAAAAATAAATAAATAAATAAAAAGTAAAATATATTAAAATAAAATAAAATAAAATTGTAAAACAAGACAAAAATACTGATTTCTTTACTTTAATTGCATTTATAATGTAATAATGAGGAACAATTTTCTAAAAATATAAAACTGAAAGATTGGAAAATAATTCCCTCAGCTTTTCACACAGGGTATTTAAGTGTTGAAAAATCATAAAGTAGTGTAATTGTGTTGATAAGTTTATTTTGAGAGAATAATTCTAAAAATAGTTCTAATTATCTTATACTTGATTGTTATTTATATATTTTAAGATTTTTTCAAAACAAGACAGATATATTCTGTTGTTGTTGTTCTTGTTGTTTTGCAATATGACACTTTTCAAGCTGATAGTGGAGCACAATGCTCCAAAAAAAAAAAGTAAAAGAAAATCTACAAAAGTGAATGCTTGGGAAAATAATTCTCTGAGCTTTTCTCACGGGAGATTTAGGTGTTGAAAAATCATCAGGAAGATAACTGAGTGGTAAGCATAGCTGAATCATTAGCAGAGGGCTCTTGGGTCTTAAATTAAGACCGGTTTTGACACTTCAGATTGACTTGTGCTCAAGTGTAAGACGAATTCCAGTCTAGGGCTCAGGCAGCTTGCAGGGATATCACTTGTGTTATTGAAACACGGCTCTCCAGCAAAGTGAAAGACCGAGCCAAGGGCGGCAGCACAACGTCTCCATTTAGACCACTGAAAAACAGCTGCATCCAAATGTTCCCTCTCAGTAACCCAGAGGGGTCCCAAGCCATTGCCTCCAAAGTCTTCAGAGGGCCCCTCCAACCCCCCTCGTCCACCGCTCTAGACTAGAAATGGATTCCAGCACCGGTAATGCTGAGCAGGAACAAATGGGCTGTAGACCACCCCTACAACCCCAGCGCTCCTCGAGCTCCAGCGCTTACACAAATAAACCGCCAAAGATTTAATGACGTTGGGCTTTGGGATCTTTTTTTCGGCCTTGCTTGTTCATTGAAAGATCAAACGGTTCTCAAGCGCCGAACGATTCTGGGAGAGCGGTGATATATTCATCTCGTAGCTTCCCAGCATTCCCAGCAGCTGTATATTGTCACGTTTAACTCTGAAGGCCGAAATGCACATGAATTAACTCTCGCCATCTTGAAGACAAATGGTCGAGTTTTACTTTCCATTTTTAATGTCGACAAATGACACTAATGTTGTGTAACCCCCTCCGTAAGGCCGTGGAAATTTTATTTCAGCACATTTCTAGTGGGGACGTCAACAAGACACTCCGGTTTGTTTACACATGCTAGTCATGCAACACGTAAAGTTAGTATTGCTAAATCATAGTTATCCGTCAATGCTAGTTTAAGATGTTTTTCATGGCTGAAGAAGACATGCATTGAAAAATATTTCCCGTCTCATGAGAGTCTACGAAACAAAGTAGTGTGTAGTGTGATATGTAAAGTTTGCATAACTGCATTCCTGGAAGCTGTATATTGTCTTTTCCGTGTTAAGCTCTGCGAAACATGCACAAATTAACTGTCACCATCATGAAAAAATGGTCGAGTTTTACTTCACATTTTTGTGTCGACAACTGATGCTAGTGCTAATAATGTGTAATCACCACTGTTGTGGACATTTTATTTCAGCATATCGGTAGTGTGCTAGTGCAGATGTCAACAAGACACTCAGGTTTGTTTACACATTTAAGATGTCACGTTAGTCGTGTAACACAAAGTTAGCATTGCAAAATCGTAGCTAGTTTGCTAAATCCATCAGTGTTAGTTTGACATGTTTTCATGGCTAAAGAAGACATGCATGAAAAATTATGTTTGCTGGAAGCTGTATATTGCCTGTAACTCTGAACGACGAAATGTGCATGAATCAACTCTTGCTGTTTTGAAGACAACTGGTCAAGTTTTACTTTCTAGTTTATGTCGACAAATGATGCTAATGCTAATGTTGTGTAGCCCCCTCTCCCCCAGTGAGGCTACACTCACATGAATTAACTTTCACCGTCTTGAAGACAAACTATCAAGTTTTACTTTCCTTTTTTGTCGAGAAATGATGCTAAAGCTAAAGTTATGTATCCCCTTCATGAGGCCATGGACACACTCCTGGTTATGTATGCATTTAAGTCGTCATGTTTGTTGTGCAACGCATAAAGTTAGCATTGCTAAATCGTAGCTATCCGTCAACGCTAGTTTGAGATGTTTTCACAGCTGAAGAAACTGTGACATGCATTGTAAAGTACTTCCCATCTCATGAGCGTCAACGAGTCATGCAATATGCATAGTTTGCATTGCCACATTCCCGGAACCTGTATAATGTCTTTTCTGCGTTTAACGCTAAAGGCTGAAACATGAATAAATTAACTCTCGCCATCTTGAAGACAAATGGTTGTCTGTTGACAAATTATGCTAATGCTAATGTTGTGTAACTCTAAAGGGTGAGAAGCACATTTATTAACGTTTTGACAAAGTAAAACTTGAACATTTTTCTTCAAAAAATGATGCTGATTCTCCCTCTCTGTGAGGCTGAGGAAACTTTATTTCAGCACATCGCTGGTGTGCTAGTGTGGGGACGTCAACAAGACACTTGGGTTTGTTTACACATTTAAGTCATCACGTTAGTCACGCAACACGTAAAGTTTGCATTGCTAAATCGTAGCTATCCATCAACGCTAGTTTGAGATGTTTTCTCGGCTGAAGACGACGTGCATTGAAAAGTATTTCCCCCTCATGAATGTCTATGAGTTTCAAATATATTTTCACCTCAAAGAGAGCAGGGATCATGTTCAGGATAACATATTCTCTGGACTATGTCAAATTCCTTCCTTCCTTCCTTTTGATTCCTGTCTTTTACCCAGTTCCAGTTATGCTAGTTTTTCTTCCAAGGAAAATTTGTGCGGCCCTAACCAAAATAGGACGTTAAATAATATTTTACACTGACAACAAACATTAAAATGTGATCATTAAGCAATTTCACAGATTTGCCCGAAACATTCCTTATCATTTCCGATCATTTTGACAGCACGTTAAAAAGACTTTAAGGCAGTGTGAATATATGCAACTGTGAGAACAGTTAGGATTTCTCAGCAGATAGCGACTGGGCTCAAACCGCATTTGCCAAGATAATGTGTTTTTCAAACACATTAAACATCACTTAGGCCATTTCCTCCAAAAATCCTTCTGGGTTTGAAAAACCTATTGAGCAACTTATCTTAAGTTCAAGCGTGCTTGTGATTTTGCATAATTTAATGCAACTGCATATCAGTTTAAAAACTGCTTGTTTATATGCAGTTGCAATTAAGCTAAATCCAGTTTAAGAAGTCTGGTGACAAATTAGAATTTTAAATATATGCTTTAAAAGGATTAATTGTCCGTGGCTACAGGAGAGTTGGACAACCATGGTCTAAAACTGGCTATGGCTCTGTTCCAAACCCAGTGAGCTGTTTTTACTGTCTATTGCCTACACAGAGAGCTACATTCTAAGCCTGCAAGCATCATGGAACTTCATAAGTTACTGATGTAAAATTCTACATTGGCAACTCATTCCAATAGCACTTTCTATGATATATGTGACTTGCTATTGATGTCAATAGAGCTTGATGTTGGTATGTTGCCAAGCTAACTCCAAACTCTGTGCAGAAATGCAGACACCAAATATTGGGAAAATATTATACTGAATTGTTTACAGTTGATAATTGTTAGTGTAAAAATTAGGCAAAATCAGCATAATCACAACAAAGTGAAAAAATGTTTTTATGATGATGATGATGATGATTAAGATGTTTCCCAGCAAAATGTCTAAATATCCTTCAAACAAGATACATTTACTACTGGCAAATATTTCTTCTTGTTTTAAACAGAATTTCACTCTGTCTGTTGATCTTATTGTAAATAATTCATTCCTGCATTTTTTAAACCTTACTGTATACTGTATAACAACGCAGATACAACATATTGTGAAATTTTTGGTATTAAGTGTAAAAAATTAGGCAAAACAGTGAAAATTGATTATTGATTGAAAAAAATTGTGGATGTAAAATGATGACAAAACTTTCGCTTTTCAGTGAACAATCCCTTTAAATAATTAAATCAGACCAAATAATTCTTCTTGTTTTAAAGTCATCATGAAATGGAAATTCATCCTTTCTATTATCTAAATGCATGCTATTGAGACTTACTGAGAAGTCTTTAAGAGGTCTTATGTGTTTAAATAAATAACCTGATTTAGCCTTTTTTTTTTTGCCTTGGCATTGGGAGTACGCCTACAATGACTTGGTCTTTGTGTGTGCGTGTGTGTGATATGGACTTCTGAACATGCAGAAGAATACCAGCAACTTTCCAAGTTCTGCTTTGCATGTTACAATCGCCAGGGGTAAAGATCTGGCTGGTGGGCTCTGGCCCACAACAACAAGTGTAGGAGAAATGCTAATGTAATCAAATATATTAAATACATGTGCATGCATTTAGAGCAAGAGGAGAAAATGGCTTTGTTCTGAACCTCTCTGTTCTTTTTTTTTTTTGTCTTCACGATTCCCCCAAATGTTTGATGTGTAATGCTTTTTCTCAAAGAGCCAAAGGACTTCAACCTCAGGGAATTTTAGAGAATATCACCATGACATAGACTTCAAATATGTAAAGAATATTTCAGCAAAAGTGAAAATTCTGTCATCATTTACTCACCTTCATGCCGTTCCAAACCCACATGACTTGAAAGGAAAAATCAAAGAAAGTACTGTTAGCTCTTTTTAACGCAATTACAATAAATTGGAATTTTATTCCCAAGCTTTATTTTTGTGAATAAAAATATTCATAATTCAATCATATCAACATATCAATTCCATTCTATCAACATTTGTGACATAATGTCGATTACCAAAAATTAATTTTGACTTGTCCTTCCAGAAGTGTGGGTTACAGTAAGAAAAGTGAATGGACTCATTAATAAATGTCATTTAAAAATATGTAAAAATACTCTTTTTACATAAAAAAAGTGTTAACATGATTTTACTGAAAAACAAAAAGAAAAAAAAAAAAAACACTTACTAACCTTCACTCACTCAATTACCTTTTCTCTGTAAAGTTAGGATAACATCTAATTTTATCCAATTTTACAACTTCACTGCCATGGCAACATGAACCACAAAACAAACAAACAAATACATACATGCATTTAACTGAGAAGCAAAATTAAATGAGTTTATGCTTATACCAGTAGTACAATATTATTATTTTTTGACTCCATTGGCAGATATTGTTTCTTGTTTTAAGCATAAATTTGCTTAATTTTGGTACATTTTTCAGAAAACAAGATTAATATCTTGAGTCATTTTGCTTCTCAAGTAAATATTGGCCCCATTCACTTCCATCATATGCGCCTCATCATAACTTTTTTTTCTTTGCATTTGTGCATTTTTATGCATTAATGTAATTCCTAAACAACGATGTCAGGAATGAGATGAAAAAATAGTAAAAGACAAATGTGAGGAATTTACGGCATGGCTGCTTGGTCAGAACTGATATGAATCTGCAGAACTCTGCCTGGAGACCAGCTCTTGCTCGCAGTATCAAGTATGTCCAAGAATAGCTGGCTTGTCTGATCGCTGTAGTGCACAGGACCAGCAGTGTGTGTGGCCCACGTTTGCCTCTCTGCCACATGTTCACACGTACTCAAACACATTTCACTTCACTTACATGCCTGCGCTCACCCCATCACTACAAAGTCACAGATGTCGCACTACGGCTAGAAGGGTTTTCCTCGTGGTTGGCCGGGTCAGAGGAAGCCAAGCAGATTTTCTACAACACAATCACAAATGTTGAGACTTGTTGCAACTGATAAACCAATAAAGCAACAGCAAGTTAAATTACAATTCTACAAAAAAAGCATATTAACCACTTACCACGGCAAATCTTACATAAATAATAAATAAATGCTAAATCGTACGCATTTTATGAGTTCCCCAATTCGTATGAATTTGTACGAATTACCTACCTCTAACCCCGCCCCTAAACCTACTTGTCACTGGGGTCAAGATAAATCGTATAAAATCTTACGAGTGAGGTGATGCGCAATGATATTACGCAGCACCTGAAAGTAGTCCCCAGCTAGGTAATTAGTTATGATATAGCTGGGGACTACTTTCAGGCGCTGCGTAATATCATTGCGTCTGCTGCACCCATGGTACGGCAGCAAAGTTCCTTGATTATTACGCCGGAATGAGAGTATAGTTCCCAGCCATATCGGCCTAGAAAATCGTAACTTTTCATTTTCCGTCAGTCTTAGTGCACGATGTAACTACAGAAGAGTCAAGCTTTAAATAGGAAAATTATCGAAACTCTTTGGTCATTTTTGAGCGAGATGCTAATGGTCTAATCCGATTCAATGATCTATGCTAAGCTAAACTAAAAGTGCTACCGCCAGACCCGGAGATCGTCTGAATGGATTCGAAAACGGTAAAACTCAACTGTTTAACTCTAGGAGAGTTGTAAAATGAGCCTATTTTCAAAAAAGTGGAGAGTTCCTTTAAATAAAACCCAGCCTGTTCAGATGGTAATACACAAATATGGACATATATACACTCAAGCATTTCATACATTGGGCTTAAAAAGACCTGTTACAGCAGCTTTAGTTTGCAAACAATGGATGCTCATGACCTAAATATGATTTTCATTTACAATGATAAATGCTAAAATTCAACAGTAATAACTTACTTTTTCGCACCATAAGTCGTGCACACACTCAAGCTCAGAGGATCTCCAGTTCTTGGCTCAGTTTGAGACAGACTTGTGAATTCTGTGAATTGTTAACTAGAGACTCGTTCTGACCGGATCATTTGAATCAGTGAGTTTTTGACTCGAGAACAGCTGCAGTGCGCTCAATAAAATTCATGAATGAATCGTTAAGTGCAATTTGCGAACCAACTTAACTGGCTCATTAAAAAAGAATCAGCTCGTTCATGAATCGGACACAGCTATTATGTCTTCTAGTGCGTGACAATTTCTCCAGTTCAGTATAACAAGGAACATTTTAATATAATGGAGTAAAAAGTATGATATTATTTTTTGGAATGTTGTGAAGTAAAAGTAAATCTTTCTCAAAAAAAATACTCCAATAAAGTATATATACTTGAAAAGTGTGCTTAAGTACAGTAACAATGTAAAAATACTTAGTTACTGTCCACCACTGTGAGCTAGTGATCACTAGGATTGCAAATGAGCAGGAAATTTTTTGGTAAATTTCTTAAAACTTTCCAATAAGTCATGGAAAAATCATGGAAAGTTTAGAAAACAATCTGGAAAGTTTAAACAATTTTTTTTTTTGGAAAATTTCTGGACATTTTCTGCCCCTTTGCAAACCAGGTGACCACCCAGAACACCATAATAGCCACTTTGCAATTCTTTAGCAACAACAAAAAACATCACATCAACTGATGTACACACTAACAAGCACTCAGAACACCCAATAAATTATCTAGCAACCACCAGGAATATTATAGCAACCATCTAGGGCCACCCTAAAAATCACTTTTACAGCCCAGCCCACAGCACAGCCCCTAGCATCCGCTTAAGAAAACACATAAACTCTTAAGCAAACATCTGATACTCAGAACACTCTAGAATCCACCATCCAACATGCTAGCAACCACCCCAAATACCATAGATACACTTAGTGATACCCTAGCAAAAAACAAGAACACCATTGCACTTTACATCACCCATCTACTGCCACCCTAACCACACCCAATAGAACACCAGAGCAACCTATAAGTGATTTCCTAGAAACCACATGAAACAACACAACTGTTAAGCAATGTGCTGATATTCAGAATTCCCTAGCAACATGCCAGCAACCATCCAAAACACCACCAAACCTAGCAACACCCTAGCAACCACCTGAAACACTGCATCAACTGTCTAGTCAACTGCCAATCCCCTAGTAACCACCTGAAACACTGCATCAACCGCCTACAGAGTGTGCCTAACAAACACTCAGAATGGCCTAGGAACTACCCAGAATATTATTTAGGAAAAATATAATGCCACTCTAGAAACCACCCAAAACACAATAACTACCATTTAGCAATATCCTAGCAACCTCCTGAAACATCACAGAAACTGTCTAACAACAGCTTAGTTATAGTGTGCCTAACAAATACTCAGAACACCCTGGTAACAACCTGGTGACATCCTGGCAACCACCCAGCAAGCTATCACACATCTAGTGACACCCTAAACCTAGTATATTATAGCCGCTATAGCGTCCATTTAAAACACCACAATAACTTAGAACACCATAGAAATCACCTATCAACATGCCAGCAACCACCCACAACGCCATAGCTACCACTTAGCAGTTCCCTAAAAACCACCTTAAATAGCGCATGAACATCCTAGCACCAACTTCCTGCACCTACCAAACCATCAGAACTTCCCTGCACCAAGAACAACACAGTAACAACCTAGCAACACCCTAACAAACAATGAGAACAACCTAGCAACCATCCAGCATGCCTTAACACCCACCATAACAACCTATAAGTGATACCCTAGAAAACACCTGAAACAACTGTTAAGCAATGTTCTGCAACACCCTAGCAACCACCCGAAACACCAAAATTACAACTTAGCAATACCCTAAGCAACCACTTCAAACACTTTGTCAACTGCCTAGCAACAGCTTTGGCAGAGTGTGCATAACAAACACCTTGCACCAAGAACAATATGGTAACAACCAAGCGATGCCTTGGCAACCACCCAGAACACTATAGCAACCACACAGTAACACCCTAGCGATCACCCAGAATATTATAGCACCACCTTAAAAAACACTCTAGCAACACCATAGCAACCTCTAAGCAATATCTTAGCAACAACTTGAAACAAAACAACAACTGTTAAGCAAACCACTGAGACTCAGAACATTTTAACAACCAGCCAAAAATACCATAGATAGGCTACCCTAGCAACAACAACAACAACAACAAAAAACAGAACAGAACACTCTAGCAACCACCCAAACAATTATAGCAACATCTACTGCCACCCTAATCACCCGCAACAGAAAACCATAGCAACCCATAAGTGATACCATAGAAACCACTTGAAACAACATGACACAATGTGCTGACATTCAGAATATGCTAGCAACCACCCAAACCACCATAGCTACTGCTTTGCAATACCCTAACAACCATCTGAAGCACCAGATCAACTGTCTAGCAACAACTTGATCATAGTGTGCCTAACAAACACTCAGAATGTTCTGGTAACAACCTAGTGACATCCTAGCAACCACCTAAAACACTATAACAACCACCTAGCGACACCCTAGCAACCACCTAAACATATATTTCTTAATCTATATATTTACTACATTGAAATTGCCTTTGTAGCAACAACCCAAAACAACATAACTACCACTTAGCAACACCCTAGCAACCACCTGAAACACCACATCAACTGCCTAGCAACAGCTTAATCATAGTGTTCCTAACAAACACTCAGAATGTCCTGGTAACAACCCAGTGACATCCTAGAAACCACCCAGAACACAATAGCAACCGCCTAGTGACAACCTAGTATATTATAGCCACTATAGCAACAACTTAAAACACCAGAACAACTAAGAACACCATAGAAATCACCTAGTAACATCCTAGCAACCACCTAGTGACACCTTAGTAACCACCTAGCAACCACTTAGACATATTTCTTAATCTATATTTTTTCCTATGTTGAAATTGCATTTGTATCAACCACTCAAAACACCATAGCTACCACTTAGCAACACCCTAGCAACCAACTGAAACATCACATCAACTGTCTATCAACAGCTTGTTCAGAGTGTACCTAACAAACACTCAGGACATCCTGGTAACAACTTAGTGACATCCTAGTAACCACCTGAAACACTTTAGCATCCACCTAGTCACACCCTAGCAACCACCTAGTGACCACCTAAACATATTTTTTAATTTATAATTTTCCTATGTTGAAATTGCGTTTATAGCAACCACCCAAAACACCATAGCTACCACTAAACAATACCCTAGTAACCACCTTAAACACCACACAACTGCCTGGCAACAACTTAGTCATAGTTTACCTAGCAAAAACTCAGAACAGCCTGGTAACAACCTAGTGACATCCTAACAACCACATAGCAACCACCTAAATTATTTTTCTTGATCTGTATTGTTTCCTGTTGAAATTGCATTAGTTTTGAGTTATTTAGGGGTACTGTTTGTAGTTGCTCACATTTCATGGGGTAAATATGTATTTATTCTCTAGTAACTGACATTTGTTTACATGTGTTGAGTTAATGCGACAACCACAAGGCCATATGCAGAGGATGAGTTATAATGGATGACGCAACAAAGTGTATCATAGTGCTGCTAAACGTATATTCAAATGTGTGCGTCCTGAACGCTCAAGGCATCTTGAATGTGTTTGTTTGCCTTCTGCAATACTCATTATAGTCTGACATCAAAGTTAACAATCAAATAAAAATTTAATTAGCATATTGCCTTAAGGTATACCTTTTAAAGTAAAAAAAAACAAACAAAAAAAAAAACACTCAACTAGCTTGGACTATATAAAATAAGAAATTTCTCCCCAAGCTCAAATCAACAGACCGGTCACATTAGCTTTGTGCCTCACACCTTCACAATGTGAAGAATTTAGACAATGTTCATTTCTTGTGCAAACATGATATATTTTCACCCTCACATAAGTTCAATGCTTTGTTGTTTATCTTGTCTCCTGATAATATGCATCCTTCTTATTCATATCACAGTTTAAATTATCCTCAGCCAGTATTCCCATGCAAATATATGTCTGCTATTTTCCAATGGTAATTTTGATTACAATTTTTTTCTTTTCACAGTCTTCTGATGTGACTTGCAGTCACATTTTGTTGAAAATAATATTTTAAGTATGCTTGAATAACCACAGTTCATATTATTATCTCTGAAAACCACATCAAGTGACTTCAAGTTTGTTGCTGCATGCTAATTTCTATATTTATGCTGCACACTAAAATGTACTTTGTTGGTGATAGTGTCAAATCGTACCTTTTTTCTTAATATAACAAACCCTCTATACATGCATTGTTTGCATTTGCATGCAAAAGTGCGATTACATTAGCGAAATTTCAAGCACAGAAAAGGTCAATTGTCTATAGTCAATAGTGTAGCGATGTATGAAGTAACTTTCAAGCCAAGTAGATATTTGTTGGAGAAATTCACACGACCAACAGAACTCCAAAAAAATTTGCATGATCAACAGAACTCAACGTGAAACCTGCATGGAGAATTTTTTCGGCCTCACAGGAAATTTCCATTTGTGTGGATTCCTGTTGAAATTTCCCACCCCAAAAATTATGAAATTCCAATGTTTTGAACCCCAATGACTTTCACTGTATTGTCAAAAACAGTTTAAAGGGGTCATATGACGTTACTAAAAAGAACATTATTTTGTGTATTTGGTGTAATGCAATGTGTTTATGTGGTTTAAGGTTCAAAAAACACATTATTTTCCAAATACTGTACATTATTGTTGCTCTTCTATGCTCCGCCTTTCTGAAATTAGTCAATTTTTACAAAGCTCATCGTTCTGAGAAGCGAGGTGTGCTCTGATTGGCCAGCTATCCAGTGCGTTGTGATTGGCCGAATACCTCAAGCGTGTGAAGGAAATGTTATGCCCTTTACCATATTGTGATGTCGTGTCCCGGCGCGACGACACAAATAATTATAAATGAGGCATTTGTTGCATCCAGTGGGGACATAATTACTGATTACCATCTGCATTTGTGATCGGAGAAACGACAAACAACAAGCGCTACTCTACGCAGCTCAAAACTTGCGTTTGAATAGTCAGTGGCAAATTATTTAAATATGAAAACATACTTACAGGCTGTGAGTCAGAAGCGCCAGACTGTCCTTGCAAAGTTGTAATAGCCTCACTTTATAGAAACAGCCTTTGAGCACAGCTGGCATTGTAGACTACTCTCCCAGGAAACAGCCTACCGTAAAATGCGCTGCACACACTCTAATATTTGGGTTGAACTGTTCTGGAACAGTGTTGTAAATACAGCTTAACCACTGATTTCTAGTTGTGTCCTCTTTTGGAAGCCCAAACAAAGTAGTTTCGCTTTCAATGAAACACAACATCTCCAGGACATGGTGCCGGCGGCAGCAACAATACTACAGCGAGAATAAAAATCACTCCCTCTTTCTTTGCGTATACATTTGGGTGGTGTTATGCAAATCTTCCCACACCGTGATGTAGACATGTGGGGGCGTGTTTGAACGAGGCGTTTTAGGAAAGCGTGGACGAGTCTTAACTTTTACAAAGAATATCTCTTTGGGTTTTGAGACTTTAGTCTTGGCAACTTTAGGGATCTTGTCTATGCATGAACAGCTTGTAACACTCCAAAGAGAAAGGAAAACTTGAAATCGCATCATATGACCCCTTTAAACATTCTCCAAAATATCCCAAATTCTAATCTTGAAATATCATGAACTTTGACATTATTTTCATTCTGCCGGATGTCTGTATGAACTCTGCATAGCTCTTTTGAGTTGTTGGAAAGTGCTGAGATGTACCGAGGGTGTACAGTGCCATCTGTCAAGACAAATTAGCTGCTGCTCTTCACTGGCAAGCTGAGATGTGTCAAACAAGGAGAGAAACACTTGCTTTCAATGATTGACGTGGAGTGATCCCACACTACATCAGCGAAATCCACCACTTTTACCTTATTTCCAAATGTCTGACAAGGCAAACTGGAAGATCTCAGCCACAGGCCAGTGCTCAAGCATAGAGCAACAGGTGCTGGCTTCTCGTCTTACAGACTTTCAGCCTTTGTTGTCAAGTCAGGGCTGCACAAAAATGTTCGATGGCACTGTCAGAATATAGTTTTTTATTAAGCGTCAATATATTTTTTTCCACTTCCAGACTACATTTTATATAATTTTCAACAATAATTTTAAATTATATATGTATATAATTTTCTGAGCAGTATAGAGCCCCTCCATAACAAAATCTAAAAACAAATTTGGGTTAAACTGGGTTACCATTTTCATGATTATATGTTAAGTTCTGTAAATGTTCTCATTTCTTTCAAGTTTTCCACATATTTATCAACACTCATTTGTCTTCTAGTTCTTTTCAGTGGTTCTGTGGCATGTAAATGTACATTTCCATAATTTATATCATAAAATGAAGGGTTTTGATATTAATGATCTAAAAGGTCATAAAATGTATGCATAATAAAGACAAAATTAATTTAAAAATGTAAAACTGTTAAAATAGGAGTAGATGGAATGTCACACTACTAGCACTGCTTGGCATCTCATGTCAACTACCCATCTACAACTTATAACTAGACTCACAGAGAATCTGCAAACTTTCTAAACTTTTTTTTTTTTTTTTTGGAGGAAAATCTGTGCAATGGATTTAAACATGGTCAATTTTATTACTTTTTTATTTTATTACTTATTAGTAACATAATGCATGATTAAATTAACCAACAGTATTTAAACAATATCCACTCAAAACAGTTTCAAAATGCAACTACAAGGATTAATTGTAAATTAATTTTTAAATTAAATTTTAGTCTATTAAAAAAAAAAAAATCAAATGTAGGAATATTGTATATTTGTCTGTTAAAGCATTTAAGCAGAATCCAAAATGGTTTTAGAACCATGAAAAACATAATATGTCAAATATGAATTTGTTAATAATATTTATTCATTTTAATGGAATTTTGATTCATTTTATATAAATTTTCACACTCTGTTCTGATCATAGTTGAGCCAAACGAGTCATAACTTGAATATGATATTTTTGATGATTAATTACTGCAAAATAATTAGAAGAAGAAGCAGTTTTACAAATTTCTCCATATTATATGAAGTTAAAATTATAATAATACAAAAAAAAAAAAAAAAAAAAAGTATAACAATCTCTCTCAATGCCAGTTTACACAATTAATTAATTAGTGACTAAATTTGATTTTTTTTACTAAAAGGTCACATGTGTCTAGTTGTGGTTCATATAATGATTTTAGAGATTTTTTGTAAATTTGTAAATAAATCAAAGATTGTTGAAGTATGTTTACAACAAAATGCTATTTACAGTAAGACCTTCTACTTCAAAATTTTATGTTTAATTTAGTAAATAACTTGCTACTTCTTTTTAATGAATTGAGAAGTCCTCATTTCTGACTGAGAATTGTTTCTACACCTACTTTTTTTTCAGTGCAGCAACTCTGAAAATTCATTATAAACCATTTTACAATAATGAATCTGTGTTTTAACATTGCAGCTGAGAAACCATACACACAGGAAATTCAAAACACCTTGAGTCAAGCCGAAATGCATCATTTCTTCAAAGACTAGACCGTTTTTTTCTTCTGAACTCTGGGGTTCAGATTTCAATCACTGACATTACAGAGATTGTGAAAAACAAAACATGATCTTCCCTCTCACGCTGCCTGTGGTGGGCAAAGGTTAAGCCCATTTCAAACAAGCTGGTCCGAGTTTACGCATACACACGCACACGGATCCTGAATGATAAATCTCACGACTCCCCTCCACTTGCCCCCGACAATCCCAACACTTGCCCTTAAAACACTAAAAAAGCTGCTTTGTGGGGAAGTGTGCAAAGTTTGCTCCGTTGGTGGTCACCGCAGTAATAAAGCCGAGAGAGGCTGCATACTTCATAAAACCCACCGCCAGACGAGCACAGCTTTTACATGATCGCAGTTTAAGCAATGCACATGGCTTCTTTTCATGGCCAAAGCCCATCTTCTGAAAATCCCTAGGGTAATAATTTGTTAATAGTCGCACTGGTGTTTAGTAAATAAGTCCACTTATGCCGAGTCAGATCATTTACAATTTTCCATTTGGTGTCTCATACAATACATTTTCTCCTGTAAGAGTTACTCTAGGTTTGGAGTGTATGAGAACTAGAATGAATTCAAGGGAAAACAGGAACATAAGTTTTCCACTTGTGAAATTTAAAGCCAAGTTTGGGACCGGAGCAAACCAGAATGCATTAGACACTTTGAAATCGTGTAGGAAAAACTTAAGGCCTTCTCTTGCTGGAGCTTACTTAGACCAAACATCCTGTTATGGCTACATCACCTTGCATAATTCAGTTAACCTAAAGCAGATTTTTCTTGCAATAATTTTAAGTGCTTGTTTGACCAAATCTCTGGCATCTTTTAAGACTCCATGAAATCAAAATGAAGCTTTTAGTTCATGTGTGTGATCTTGGAGGTCATAGCAGATACATGCACATTCAAAATATACAGTTTTCTCTTAGAAGATAGCAAAAACATCAAAAGACAAGGCACTTGTTAAACTAATGGGCGGAACTAATGCGCAAACGGCAATCTCATTGACTGGCGCTCACCTATTATCGTCCCTGTTTTGATTTCAGCAAATCAATTCGAGTGAACAAAGACAACGTGATTAATATTCATGAACCCAGCAGCTCATTAATCCTTAGTGCGTTTTATATTGTTATTAGTAGTAGAATTCGTAGTAGTTTTGTTATCCTATCATCCCCCCCCCCTTTTTTATAGAAACACTAAATGACAAACAATATCTTAAGCACCACCATCAGTCCTAAGTTCAGTCAACACGACATATATGCATTCATACTTGGTTACTCTAATTACTAAATTCTATCATCATATAATGCTAAATTATGATAATATCATATTAAAATGCTTGACTGACTGATGCTAAGTGTCAGTAGATAAATAGTGTAGATTAATGTACAATGTTTTATAATATTAATTTATTTAGTGTCCATTTCATTCATTTAACATATTTAATATTGGGGGCATCTGCCAGTCCTGTCTCCCTGTGTGTTGTGTTTCCCCTCCTCTCGTGCCCATATTTGGTTAGTTCCTGTTCCTGTCCCCGTTTAGGTTTATTAGTTCATTAGTTCCAGGTGTGTTTGATTAATTATCTAGTTTTCTCCCTGTTTATAAGCCCTGTGTTTCCCTGTCTTCACATCCGCTGTTACACGTCTGTTCCCCATGCTACGTGTGCATTCATGCCTGTCTGTTAGTCTTTATTTGGATGAATAAAGATTGTTCCTTGTGAATATCTCCGACAGCTCCTCGATTCCTCATTCCTACACAGTGGCTGAAGTGTGACAGCATCCAAGTTATTCGACATATTTGAACATTTAAAAATAATAAAAAATAAATAAATAACAGTTAATTTCCCTGGTAATTAGTTACTTTTATAACGATGTAACTCAGTTACTAACTCAGTTACTATTTGTGAGAAGTAACAAGTAACTATAACTAATTACTTTTTTAAAGTAAAATGCCCAACACTGATTATATATAAATATGAGATATGATGTCACAATTCTCAGATGTAAAGTTGCTATTGTGAGATATAAATTCAGCATCACAAAATATTAAGCTGGCATTATGTAAATAAAAAGTCAGAATTTCGATATATATGAAGTCACAATAAAGTTGAAATTGTGAGATCTGAAGTTACAATTGTGATATATTAAGTTAAGCAATTATGAGTAGTCACAATTGTGTGATATAAAGTCATAATTGACCCTTCGCAAAAAACCACCCTCCTTAGTTACTGTTGCTACACTACACATCATGTTCTCACACAGTAAAAAATACACTGCGGAGCAAAGAGGAAAGTGACAAAACGACGACAGACAAGACAGAGCAGGTTACTTCTGATATGAAATAAGGTCCCAGCTTTCAAATTGTTATTTTATTAAAGTAATTCAAACAATAAATACTGTTTTGTGGCTCTTTAATGTGACCGATGTGTAGCGCCTCAGTTCAAGCGGCACATGAACCAATCATTTTTTCGTATTTACTTAAAGCACAAAATAAACATGAATGAACATCACAATGCATTTTATTTCAAACGTGGAAAGATATCAATACACACAATTATTTTAAGTCCACCAAAGTTAATTTACTCTCCTGTCTGATTTGTTTGTCAGACAAGATGGCGGATTTGGTGTTATGATTAGATCGCCTGTCAATCAAGCTCTTTGCAAACAGTCCATTACGAGATATGAATTTGCAACTGTGAGATATTAGGTCACAGAAATGAAAAGTAATCTCAATTGTGAGATGTGAAACTGCTGTTATGAAAAGTAGCAATTGTGAAATACAAAGTAGTACTTACCAGATATGAAGTCACAATAATGAGATATGAAGTCTCTAACGTGAAATAAAGTCACAGTTGTGAGATAGAAAATTGGAGTTGCGAGATACAAAGTCTAAGTTGTGTAAATTTAAAAAAAAAAAAAAAAATCTGAATTATGAGATACAGTGTCACAATTGTAAGAAGTAATATTGAAATTGTGATATTGTCATTATTTGAAAAGTGATAATTGCCATTATTATGAGATGTGAAGTCACAATTGAGATATAAAGTCACAGTTATGAAAAGTAGTCACAATTGTGAGATGTAAAGTAGCAATTACAACATTTGTTGTAGAATTTGTGAGATAAAAAGTTGTAATTACGAGATAAGAAGTCACAATAGTGAAATATGATCACAAATGTGAAATAAAGCCGCAATTGTGAGCTATGAAGTAGATGTAATTGTGAGATGTAAATTTGAAATGGTGAGATGTGAAGTTGCAAATGTGAACGAAAGTAAAATTGTGAAATTACGAGATACAATGTAACAATTGTAAGATGTAAGTTGAAATTTAGAGATGTGAAGTTGCAGTTGTGATATATAAAGTCACAATTATGAGTTAAGTCACAATTGTGAGATGCTTCAGTTATGAAGGTTGCAATTTAAAGATACAAAGTAGTGATTATGAGATATGAAGTTACAATTATGAGATACAACATTGCAATTATGAAATACAAAGTTGCAAACACAAATCAATTCATAATCGCAAGAAATTAAGTTGCATTTATTCAAAATAAAGCCTAAATTGTGAGAAATGAAGTTGCAACTCAGAATTACATAGTGATCAGTGATCTTTTTACATATTTTTACACAGTGGAAACAGGCATTGCCAGAAACTGAACAAAGTATGTGTGTAAACTCACTGCATTGCATGTACAATTTTTACAGGGCATGTAAGGCAATATTCAATTTAAGTGGTCTCTGTACATAAAACTAAAAAGGGAAAAACTATTTTTCTAATTACACGCATTGCCTTGAAAGTTTGCAAATGTAACAGTGATTCACATACTCCCACTGACTGCCTGTGTGGGGCTGAGACGAGAGATGGTTTCAATTATAGTGGTATAAAAATTGGTTTGACAGGAGTTGTTGGGTCAGGGTTGGCACGAGGGTTGCCCACTGCTGTCATTCCCCAAAAAGATTTCCCACCCAGTCCATAGACATGCATTTAATTAAGTCTTTAATTCTAAACACATTTCTTTTTGTGTAAATCAATGCAAAAACTCTAATCCAAAAATGACAACATTTTACCTGATGAGGCCCTAATGAGTGAGAATTATCTCTGTTGATTACGACATCAATTGGAAAGACACAAACTGTAATGAAAAACGGTGTTGGGGAAGCTTAGAAATCACACACTTCAAAATTACAAATAGACGTTTGGCTAATTGTGTCCCAGTTTTTTTTTTGTTTTTTTTGTGGCAAACATATAGTAGCAACTACTTTTGAAACTATTGAAAGGCTACTTTTAATACACATTCTATTTATTAATTAAATATGTAACAGCGTTTCTTTTGCTACAAAAAGGAAGTGTAAAATAGTATGCTTAGAGTCTTAAGAAATTCATGCAAGATAGCAGACGGCAAGATGACAGTTAGAGAAACATCGAACATATTTATTACTAATTAAATTCTGAAAAGTATCAATAAACAGTTTAAATTATGTTGAAATTATGAAATGAACTGTTTACCCAATATTTGTGTGTGCTGTATGTTTTAATGCTTGGAAAATAACACTGTTAGCTTAGCAACATGCTAACGCCAGACCTTGTGAAGTGTCTCTCTTTAAATACATTTAAGTGGTTTATAAGTTTTATTTCATTAATATTATAATATCTGGAAGTATATGTGGATTTCTTCACACACACACACACACACACACACACACATATATATATATATATATATATATATATATATATATATATATATATATTAATATATTGATAGATTGAGATATATCAATTGTGAGTCTCCTGTATTCAGTAGCATTGCTAACTGAGCTTAGTTGCTCTACAACACAGGTAAATTCTTTGGCACCTCAAACTAAATGCAGATAGGATAACAGCTTTTCTGCCATACATGCCATAATTTGTACATTGGCAATGATAGCAGCAAATATAAACCAGGTATAATCACATTCAAGATTACAAGGCTAACAGATCTCATTTTAAATAAAACCACAGAGGTATGAGCTGGCACTGATGTAGAGAATAAATCAGTTTTTGTCCTATAATGCACCAACAGGGACTGAGTGCAATTAGAATTGTACAACTTTTATGAATAATCATTAAGCTGTAACCTACTTACACAAATACCTTTGTTTTCCACATGGCCTCATGGGATATGAGAGTAGGCCTTCTTTTGGGATCATGAGCTCTATTGATATGATTTCGCCTTTCAAAATCTGCCACATCATTGCATCGCTAATCTGTGCTAACTGGAAAAACACCACGCGTCTTAGCATTTTAAAAATATTACTGTATTAGAATCAATTAGACTAGACTTAATTTTTACTGATTACATTTGTAGATTTTTACAACTTATACTGAAGTTGCAGTGCTAGCATGTTTTGGGAGGTGAACAGTGCATTGTTATGTGGTTGTGTTGGAGTTGTGTTTAGCAAGTAGCAGAAAGCTAAATGATACCAATAGTTGTCTAAACAAAAGTACAGAGGGATTCTGCTTTCAAGAAACAAACTTTCCATGAGTCAATTATGAGGTAATTAAACACGACCTCACATTCAGTGAGCTCATATGAGATCATTAAAACAATGTTTCTGCTTCAGGTAATAAGAATTTCTTCTAATTGAGGGTGTGTGGGTGATATTTAAACATTGCTTACTCACCCTAATGTTGTTTGAAACTTATTTTTCCATGCAGTTTTTTTCAAAGAAAAGTGCCATCAAGCTACAGGCCTAAAACACTATAAAAGCCCCATAAATGTAGTCCATATGACTGCAGAACTATATTCATAATATTCTGAAACCATACAATAACTTTGAGAGTGAAATTAAAGTCATTGCTCAGTGATAACGTTCATTTCTGTGGCAAATGTGGTGCCCAACGTAGGGCATCAACATCACATGTCATTGGTGTCTTGTAACCAAACATGATATCAATCAATGACATTCTCCATACTATGGAAGTAAATGGAAACCAGCAACTGTTTGGTTACACACATTCTTTAAAATATCTTCTTTTGTGTTTACCGGAAGAAAGAAACTCATGGCTTTGGAACAACATGATGGTGAGTAATGGTAATGGGTGAATGATTTTTATTGTGTTTTCCTGGTATACTGCATATTCTAATAAGAACTTATGTTTCCAGTCTTTATCAGCAACACTTCCCAGAGTTATGGTTACAGTATGTTCTCAAACACAAGACAACTCAGATTATCCTGTTATCGTGACATTATTCTGTAATGAAACACCATCATACACATCAGAGGTCTTCTTAATAAACCGAAGCATGATATCATATAGGGTCAACAAGGAGTCAAGAGAGCATCCTGTACAGGAAATGTGACAGCATGCGGGAAGGCAGGTTATGTCCCGCTTTGATCATGTTTACTGCTCACTGACACGATCCACGTGCAGGGGAAGTCTGTTTAGCAGTCCTACGCCGACAAATGAAAAACATTAATTAGAAACAAATCTGGAGTTTCCATCAGTTTCCTTTGACAATGTGATGCACTCAGGATTGTGGTCTCCATATGAATACTAATACTCAATACTGGCAGAAATCAATCAATCAATCAATATATATACAGTACAGGTCAAAAGTTTGGAAACATTACTATTTGTAATGTTTTTGAAAGAAGTCTCTTCTGCTCATCAAGCCTGCATTTATTTGATCAAAAATACAGAAGAAAAACAGTAATCTTGCAAAATGTTATTACAATATAACATAATTGTTTCTGTTTTAATATACTTTAAAATATAATTTATTTCTGTGATTCAAAGCTGAATTTCCATCAGCCATTACTCCAGTCTAAAGTGTCACATGAT